>JAZGLO010006647.1:1695000-1940000 GCA_036873155.1 Biomphalaria sudanica | reverse complement strand
ATGTTTAATATACATCGAATGTTCATGTTTGTATAATGTGTCGAATAGGGAATTTCAAGGAAAACAGCAAAACAAAATGTATGAATAGCCAGCCACATGCATTCAACTTTGATTTGTACAGCCGACCAGACACAGAATTCCTAGACTAAATCAATGTTTACTCGGTCACATCAGAATGAAAGTCTAAAGCTAGAAAACAAAAGACTTGACCAATCAATAGGAAGTGATTTAAAGGTTGGCAGCTAGTTTCTAATGGTCTGGAGAAGTAGGAAGGGAGACAAATCACGGGAAAAGTCTAAGACGTTATTGTGTACAATTTGCTTCAGAAACTGAGAGAGAAACAGACGTAAAGATAGAGAGCCATAACATAATGTGTTCTAAAATCCAGAATTAATCATATATATTTCTTCTTTACACGAAGCATCTAAAGTCTTTATAAAAGTAAACTAGATGTAAAACAATAAAGAAAATACAATATATGAAGCAGAAGAGTACTTATAGCTACTGTCTCTAAGTGCGGTCAAAGCTTCATACAAAGCACTTATCCCTTAACGACTTTTACTTTAAGTATGCACGTTGTCTCGGTAAGTTTAACTTCAAGTATAAGCATCGAGGCTAAACGTATGTACACAATTAGTACGTCTAGAGTCTTCTATTTGATCTCAAATAATTTGAAGTAACCTAAAGATTTCAATTTTGAAACTTCCTACTTTGTCTAGCACCTACCAGACACAACATCGGAAAGTAATATGTAGGCAATAGTCTGAGATGAAACAAGCTGAATGCCTGGGCACTAGATATGCCTGGAACGATGTCGCCACGCAGGTGATGTGTCGAAATGAATGGCAAATATCCAACACAGTTTAGTGTCAATAGCGTCGCAGGTTCTGCCACGGTTTAGCATTGTGTGCCGCAAAATGCATAAGAGTCACCAGCTCCTGATTTAGCCCCAGGGTTGTCTCCAGTAGCCTTTCCCATTTTGGGTACATCCGCAAGGCAGCTTAGGTTTGGATTCAGAGTTGTCCTTCTCCCCGGTGGGTAGCCAACCCAAACTAACGAGCCCCTCCTGCACAAAGATTACTGGTTTTTAATCGCGAGTTGCTCGCTCTTCCCCCTTCTCCTGCTAGTGGTAACAAAACCGCCGGGCTCTATCTGAACCAAATGCTTAGGTCAAAAGTAGAACTGGTTGTCAGAGGCTATATGAGACACAAATCATCGGCCTGTAGGTCGTAGGATTTCAAATTGACTGAGTTGATCGAACTTTCTAGTTGATTGTAGATCAGGAGCACTGACAGCGGGCAATGCTGTCCTTCTAAGGCAATTAATGTGACGAAATCGCTTCGGTAACTAGTGCCTCAGTGGTTCTGCTCACGAAGGTAAACAGTAGCTTCTCGACTCTCAGTATTGTTTTGAATCAGGTAAAGACGGCGATCTTGCCTCAATATAGTTCATGATCAGTAAATTAGGCGTCGATACACTTACTTCTTTAGTGATCAGGCAATCAGTTATGTCGAACTCTGACTTGGCCGTTGACTTGAAGTTTGTTGACATCGAGCTGACCCGTAACTGTGCTAAGATCCGTTGATTGTTCGTGCGGGGTGGCCAATGGAGAGAAGATATCTAGTCTGGGTCTGTATAGTTTGTCCTGATCAGAAGATAGGTTGAGTGTTGATGTACGCCTAGTTTTACTTGTGAGTTCGTGGCCACAGACGTTCAGATCAAGACAGTCCACAATAAAATCAATCAACAATAACTGTTTAATTTAGAACGGGAACAGTCTAGTCTCAGTCACTATAATAAACGATGTTACCTCTATGAATGCCTAGCCTTAACTCTCTGTTTATCTATATCTACCATACAGTGATTACAGTCTCGTTTTGGGTTGATGTCGTCATAATTGTGTGTTCACTAGCAGTCACCTAAAGTGCGTCTCTACACAATCTCCAGTGTACCATCACACTTCTCCATCTCAATACGTTGAAACTTTAAAACATTCATCTTATCTTATCTTATATAATACAGGATGATATCTGAAGCTCAGAACTGCAAGTCTAAAAGTATGAACCTTATTCTTATGTAGACAGAGCTCAGGACGACATTTAGTTCAGCATAATCCTACAAATCAGCAATAGTTTTACAGTAATGGTTGGGTGTATTACATAAAATTGTTTTTCTGATTGAGCAAGTGGCAAATTTTTTTTTAAAGAAATAAACGTAAAATAAAAATTAAAAAAAAAAAGAACACAAGCTAGAAACAAAATATTTGTGAGAGAAAGCGGAGATTGGTTGTTTCTGGTTTATTATCGATTGCAGAAAACAAAGTATTAGAACAAAAAATCTCCAATATCTTGTACACAACTTTATTGTTCTACTCCATTAGTGTAATGTTGCTCACATGGGGGGCGCTCTGATTGTATCACTTCATCAGATGAAATCCAGACGACAATCATGGCGTATTGTCACGTGATTATCTAACATGAAATATTAGTTTTTTCAATGACAGAAATCATGTTCAGATTTCTAGAAATGTAGAAGTTTCATGTCTCTAACTTTGAAGGGACATTTTTTTTTTAAAGTTAGTTATTTAATAATTGGTTTGTTAAAGGTTAGTAAGAAAGAATCTAGCATAAACAGTCAAAGCAGCTATTTTAATAAAACAATCATGCATGTCAAAACGGCCATTCTTAAATAAACAGCGATACATATTAAAACAGTTATCTTAATATAACAGCCCAATTTAACACACGCGTCTTAATATAAACAGTCATACATGTCAAAGCAGCCATACAAGTCAAAACAGCTACACATCTAAACAACTATCGTAATATAAACAGCCATACATTTCTAAACAGCTAGTTCAACAATGCGCAAACATTGTTTTATTTGTGTACAAAGTAGAGATTCTAATGATCACACTTCTAAGTAGAGAGATACATTAAAAGGAGTATAACACGTTGACCAATAGTAGAAACAAAAAAAAACGTTCTCTGTTTGGCACCTGTGCACACTAACATAAAGAAACAGTAGAGCATGCAACAGGTTGCCCGAATCAGCCAGAAAAACACTTGACTTAGAAGAGTTTTTAAGTCTCCAGTTAACATGCAAGACTAGATTAACATTTTAAAATTATTTTCTTTAGTTGGTCTAATTAATGCAATGATAGCATGATGAAATAAAAAAAACTTTAGAAAAGTTCCCCTTTCAGACCTTGCGATGATGTAAACGTCATCTGGTTCTGTGGGCCACGTTAACGAAGGTGTCATGTGGCCAACACAACCACCAACCGCCTTTACTTTTCCACAACTAATGTCATGTATCCTTTGAGCTGGGTGGACTCAGAGGCACCCTAAAGATATTAAAATTAAGAATCCCAGTCTTCACCAGGATTCAAACCTGGGAGCCAAACACTTGACCAGGTAATTTCTTGTCTCTTACTGTATAGAACTTTCCATTAAAAGAAAAACATACAAAATACTTGTTTGGAAAAGGGAGGGAGGTAAGAAGAGGCTATCTGTGTCAATGCTACTATGATAGCTTTTTAAATGCATAAAAAAACATATTCATTCAGGGGTTAAGCCTCTTCAAGGGGACTAATTCAACTTATACTCCCACATTTGTCATGTACGATTTCTTTCCCTTGTTCGATACCAAACAAATTAATTAATTACCAATAGTTAATTAAATAATTGTGTTTTTTTTTTAAAATTGTTATTGATCCTTATTTTGTCTTGTACAAGAAATAATTATGTAAAATTTCAAGTTGATCCAAGATTGGGTTTGGGAAAAATAACGTGTACACACTTTTACCAGACAGACAGAAAAAGTGGGTTGAAATAAGCTGTGTAAAAAGACTATCAATTTTTCCCAATGAAGTTTTACTATCGAAAAAATTAATATCATAGCTTTTTTTTTTAATGATGATCCTAAAATTTGGAAAAAAAAAGACGAGACTTTCATCTTCATGGTAACTCGCTGACATGAAATGGAATAAAAGGCAACTTTGTAGCGAATCAAACAAAAACATATTCTGATAGTTGGCCTAAGTTTATATTTTTCATCAAAAAGATAAAAGCTTGTATTCGTAATTAGCACTGACTTTAATATATTTATTTCAGAATAAGTTTTGTTCTAGTAGGCTTCTATCTTCATTTTATATGGTAGATCTAGATGTCTAAGTTAAGTATAGGAGGTTTCTTGTGGAGTTACTTCATTGTTGCCTTGAAAGTTGTATGATTACATCAAGTTGGTTGATAAAAGGATTAGCCTACTCACGTCAGTGTAGTCTCTAGTAGTTACTAAAAATACTGAATCATATAATTCAACAAGGAACAGGCAAAAGCACTAACTGATAATTATATAGAAAGCTCTTTTTTTTTCAGCGCAAGACATTGTGCATCTGAATGTTGTTATTAAAACTGTCATTTAACTTTAGCGAAGGAATATCTTAAAACTTATTGCCAATTTATAGTTAGTATTATTAAATGGAAATGATTTTTAATTGAAAAAAAAAACAACAACAAATATATGAGAAACAATATTATGTTACTGTGTACTAAATGTACTGATCTTGTACATTAGTGGGCTGATCCTACATCTCTATGTGTAACTGGTGTGAAAAAATATCGGTGAGATGTATTCTTGACCGGAAGTACATAAAAATGGGCAAGATGGCTGTGAGTGAAATATGTGAAATCCTATCGTGCCGTGCACTGAAATAAAGTCTCGTACTTGTTACAAGCAGATATAGCAATTTGATCATCTGAGTGCATTGAATACCAGCTGTGTTTACAAACACATACAAAGAAGGGGCTGGCAGCATGCACTATTTACTTCCGGAAGAGAAGAATGATCTTGAAGTATTAATACAAATAGTCTAGAATACTTAAATGTCTCTGTTTTATTAACTTACCGACATTGACCCCCATTTAAGCAGGAGTTGATTCCAGAATCTGGGTCACAGTGTGGTCCTCTGTGACATTGCGAACCCCAAAACCCCTGGAAGCAGTCACAGTGAAATTTGCTGAAACAAAGGATACATGCATAAGATTTTTAGAACTAGAAACTTGATTCAATCAGATTTGAGATCCAAAATCTACAATCTACAATCTAGATATAATAGTTCAATGCTATGGAGGATACGGACTATTACAAGAACAAGACGTGAAGTATAAATTGTGATAATAAATGTGATTGTTTTGTCAGGCCCGTCCTGTTATTGTAACCCAGTAACCCACATTACTATCATGTTGAAAGAATGTGCTAATTAACAGATAGGGAGGATAATTAAATTCCTTTTAGACCTATATATATGGACGATCTAACTCGAATAAAGAAGCATTTAAACAGACAAGAAGAAAGTGTTTGTTAGTCTCTACTAGCCTACTATTACATAAATAATGAACTATCTTCATGTACTTTTATGACGTACTACCGCCATGGACTCATGAACACACTGACAAGTGAAATAACTCTAATTTGTGACAGAATGCACAAGATACAACAAGCCGAATTATGAGGGCCCCCCCCCCTCCCACACCCCATTCGACCTGAGAAATGTAGGAACCCTTATGGGAAAAAAAAAGGGATAGACACAATGTAGATCGAAAGATCAAATGATCTTGATCAAATCCTTCACTATAGCGGCCCTTGCACGCTCCATCAGTTTAGTCCCGGGAAGAAATACACTCAGACACACACACAACGCGTCTTTATATCCACTTGTGACTGTTGGTCGTAAAGTACGTGCTCAAGGCTCCGTTCATTGTAGTCGAGGGTTAGTCAGAACAAGTAAATATAAGATTATTTTCGTTGTACCTAAGTTATAGAATGATATATATATATAATAAGGCTTGTCTTCGAGTCCGAAGATTTGTGAGGAATGCAGTATTTCCCGTGGCTGCGCAGTCCCAGCCGTGACCTACATATTTTTCCACAACCACGGCAAGCATCACCATTGTCCGCAGGTGGTCGATTTAGATTTTCCCTTCGCCGTCTGTGTTTGTCCTAGGCAGCAGATTTTCTTTTGGTCTCAAATGTGTATCCCGCGGCCTTCGTAAGTGACCTCCCGCTGTCTCGTTCTGAGGCCACATGCAACCAGGTGCTCTCTTCTATGTCAGCTATGGAAAGTTGACGCCTAAGCTGGTCTTTGAAGCGTTTCCGTGGGGCGCCTCTGTTACGTCGACCACCTTTTAGCTAAATAAAATAGACTGCCTTTGGCATACGTTCGTCTCCCATAGATAGATAGATATATAGATATAGATATATACATGTAAATATATCTATATCGATATATCTATATCTATATATCTATATCTATATATCTTTATCTATATATCTTTATCTATATATCTATATCTATATATCTATATCTATATATCTATATCTATATATCTATATCTATATATCTATATCTATATATCTATATCTATATATCTATATCTATATATCTATATCTATATATCTATATCTATATATCTATATCTATATATCTATATCTATATATCTATATCTATATATCTATATCTATATATCTATATCTATATATCTATATCTATATATCTATATCTATATATCTATATCTATATATCTATATCTATATATCTATATCTTATCTTATCTTATATAATACAGACGTTACTTCAAAAAAGAAGATGATTACGTCCTACGCGTCATGCATTTAGTCATGCATATTAACCAATGACTTAAATTCTGCCAAGTCACTGGTTTTTCTGGCTAGCTCAGGCAACCCATTCCATGCTCTAATAGCACTAGGGAAGAAGGAGTATTTGTACAAATTTTTCCTAGCATATGGGACGAGGAATGTGCCTTTATTTTTGTGTCTTTCAGAGTATTTTATTAAATTTTGTTTTTGTATTTGAAGATTATGGTTCAGTGTTTTATGTATAATTGCTACTTTACTTTTGAGTCTTCTGTCCTGAAGGCTTTCTAAATTTAGTGATTTTACTAATGGTATATCTATATATCTATATCTATATATCTATATCTATATATCTATATCTATATATCTATATCTATATATCTATATCTATATATCTATATCTATATATCTATATCTATATATAATATAGGCCTAAAAACTGTTACGTATTTTAGGTGAATATTAACTGGAGCGAAAGTGTCCTTCAGTCGAGCATACGATAGTGATTCTATTGACTTCCCTGGGTTAGGAAGGCCAGACAAATGTGTGCATCAATACCATGAGGAAAACATTCTACGTCACTGCTAGCAGACGATAAGTATTCTAAAGGTTCCCTAGTCTCTTCCTCAGTGATACCCAAATGAACATAAAGTACAATTAAATTACTTTAGGTATTAAGGATTTTTAGCGGCCCCCAAATGGGGAAAAGCCACTATTAGTTTTATGTGGTCTGTCTGTCCGTCCATCACATTTAGATCGCGAAAACTAGAAAAGATATTTTAAAAATCCGATATCATGATTAGAACTGAGGATTGCTTGTTCACCAACAAAATATCTGGCAACCTTTTCAATCTGGACTTTTTGAAAAGTTTTTTTTATTTGATACATGAAATGTGAATTTTTAAGACAGCAATCAAAGCAAGTGTTTTAACTGAACGCCGCCGCATAGTTGTTGGATTTGGTTTTGGATTTGATTTCATGCGGCCTCACAAGTTATTTCTCTTATCCTATCTATGCTGACATAAACTCTTTCCAAACAAAACAGCAACTTACCATTCAGCCGGAGGTGTCACTTCCCAATATGTACCGCTCTACAAAATTATAAGCAGCTAAACATGTCTTTTCCCAAACGAAAAAATGATCTAACTTCTGAGGCTATTGAGAGATATTTTCAGTGAAAGATTTGTGGATTGTCATAAGAATGAAATGTCTTTTCGAAAATCCATTTGCGGCCTATGTTTCAATTGCCACGACAGATTTGCAACTGGAACTGATTGACATTTAAAGCCAGAGATCCCAGCAGACAATTAATTTCTACGCTGTTGCATGCAGAAAAGTTTCTAAATCCCCGAAAACAAACGCTAAGGAGGATTTCAATGTTTCCATGCACAGATTTGTGTGAACTAACTTTTCAGTGATTAAACGGACGAAATCAATATTACGTCATCAATTCACGGACGACAATCTAGATTCAGAGCTCATCTCTGTCGCCGTTTGAGTTTAAAACCCCCTACCAGGGGTTTTGAGTTTAAAACCCCCTACCAGGAGTTTTGAGTTTGAAAACCCCTACCAGGGGGTTTTAAGTTTAAAAACCCCTACCAGGGGGTTTTGAGTTTGAAAACCCCTACCAGGGGGTTTTAATTTTAAAAACCTCCTACTAGGGGGTTTTGAGTTTGAAACCCACTACCAATGGGTTTTGCATTTAAATCCATCTCTGTATAAAACAAAAACAAAATGCAAACGACAATCCCAAAATTTCAAGAGCACATCTAAGGAAGATTTTGGTTTAACACGCCTCTCCAAAATTTACGATATAAACCCCTCTTCAATATAAAAAAAGCAAATTACACACTCAAAATTGTATGAGCGTAGCCAAAGGGGTTTTGAGTTTAAACCCCTCTTCAGCTGGGTTTGAAGCTAAAAATACCTCTTCAAAATAAAAAAAAAAAGCAAATTACGCACTAAAATTCTTTGAGCGTAGCCAAGGCAATGGAGTTTTGAGTTTCAACCTTTCTCCTACAGATGGCTTTTTTTAAAGTTTAAAACCCCTCAAGAAAGTTTTGAGTTTAAAATCCCCATACAGATTACAGAGTGTTTTAAGGTTAAAAGCCTCTCTCTTCAATATTATTTCTAAAGCAAACTACAGTCACCAAATTATATGACCATAGCTAAATGTGGTTTTGAATTTAAAAAAAACAAACTCCAGATATATTTTAGTTTAAAACCCCCCAACAGATGATTTTGACGATAAAACTTCCCCCAGACCCTTGCTGGCAAGGGCGAGGAGTCAACTATTCTAGGGCACAATAAACGTCTTCCAAAAGAATGAAGGGTCAGAATGTAATAGAGATTAATTATGTACGCACACACACACATCCATCCATACAAACATTTTTTTTCGGGGGGGGGGGGGAGCGGGGGGAGCGCCATTGTATCTAGACTGGACATGGAGATCTTTTAAAACTACAAAAAATGTCGTGAATTTTTTTTTTTAAAGTTGAAACATGGCTTTATTTTGTAAGATAACCATAAGAAGCAAAGTTGTATTTTTTCAACCCTAACCTATGTAACATATAATTTAATGTTTAGATCTAGATCTAGTAATTGAACATCAAAACTAAGCGTACTCTTTTTTCATAATTATTAATTTTCAATTTTTAGATACATAATCTAGAAAGATCTAGGTAATCAATCTATTTTAATGTACATAAGATGATTGGAATCAACATGAATTATTTCCATCTAGGATTTTTGAAACATTATCTCAATGGAAACAAACAGGAAATGGCTTTGTTTCATATATTTGCGTGAACATATAGTTTTGTGATTAATAGCCCATTCCAAAGAAAATCCGAGAAAGGATTTTGCATTATTTCTAAACTTTGAAAACTAAAGATCATTACTTTTCTAAGACAGAAAAGATTGATTGGGGCAAATTCCCTTATAAATTGAAAAAGAGTTACGTACATAAAAATATATCTATATATATATATATATAGGTCTGTGAATCGATCAATGGTGGGTAAGAATTTATTTCCGGTTTCCAGTCTAGATATAATCATGATATAATATATATAAGTCTATGGTTTCAGATAAACTGAAAGCATTCTATTAATAAAAATACGAACTAGATCCTCGGGTCTTAATAAAAGTGACTCTAAGTCAATTTCATTTGTTGTTGCTTTTTTTTTTCGTTTTTTTTCATGTCGGAAATTAAAATGGCCCGCAGACCGAATTAGGTTGGGCATCACTGTTCTAAGGTAATCACAAACAACACCTTGTGTTATACCTGTAGTCTGAAGTGACCAAACAATTTCCTAGGTATGAGCAGTGATGTAAGCTACACAGAGCTGGCAAGGTAGCCTTCATTGGTAGTATTAAGTAGGTGATGTTGAAACCATGATAATCTGTCAGGTACTGGTCGACCTTGAGGTTAGCATTGGTGGGGTCCGTTACCTTGAGATCAAGCACAACATAATTTCTGCAAGACAGAGATAGAAGGTAATAGATTAAATAGATAGATTAAAAAGATAGATTGAATAGATAGATTAAATAGATAGATTAAATAGATAGATTGAATAGATAGATTAAATAGATAGATTAAATAGATAGATTGAATAGATAGATTGAATAGATAGATTAAATAGATAGATTAAATAGATAGATTGAATAGATAGATTGAATAGATAGATTAAATAGATAGATTAAATAGATAGATTGAATAGATAGATTAAATAGATAGATTAAATAGATAGATTAAATAGATAGATTAAATAGATAGATTGAATAGATAGATTGAATAGATAGATTAAATAGATAGATTAAATAGATAGATTCAATAGATAGATTGAATAGATAGATTGAATAGATAGATTAAATAGATAGATTAAATAGATAGATTAAATAGATAGATTAAATAGATAGATTAAATAGATAGATTAAATAGATAGATTGAATAGATAGATTTAATAGATAGATTTAATAGATAGATTTATAGATTCAAGTTTTCTTCGTTTTAACAAAGAGACATAAATAAATGAATGAACTAGTTAATGGTTCAAACAATTATCTCATAAGTTACTTATTTCTCTGGATTTTTTCAAACTTAATAGAAACATTCATTAATTTAATAGAATATTGTTAACCTTTTTTTTTTCATTTAATTTGCCCATTTGGTTAAAATATCCAGTAACCAAAGCTAAGAAATGTACCAACCCTCTTTTTTTCTGTAGTAAACTCATTTGATTTAAATCTTCATTAAACCTACTTTAGGCAAAATGTTAACCCTTTTCCTTTACTTTCTGCCACTTGTTAACCCTTTTCCTTTACTTTCTGCCACATGTTAACCCTTTTCCTTTACTTTCTGCCACATGTTAACCCTTTTCCTTTACTTTCTGCCACATGTTAACCCTTTTCCTTTACTTTCTGCCACATGTTAACCCTTTTCCTATACTTTCTGCCACTTGACGTCTTTTCTGCTTTATTTCCACTAAAAAAAGATTCATTTAAAATGTATCTGATTGTTACTTAATTGTGTAAAAACATCAATTATGAATTTATGATTTAAAATAAACCGCTAACAAAAAGAAATCTACTATCCTTTATTGGGTAAGAAACTCTTACTCATGTGTATATGTCAATATATACTGCAGAATATTCTACAACGCAATAGTCTAGGTTTCTATGTTTATGTATGCTGTACAAGATTGTACACTACAAACTATGTGTCTATGTATACTGTAAACTGTTGTACACAACAGACGATGTGTCTATGTAAACTGTAAACAGTTGTAAACTACAGACGATGTGTCTATGTAAACTGTAAACAGTTGTACACTACAGACGATGTGTCTATGTACAAACTATGTGTCTGTGTATACTGTAAACTGTTGTACACTACAGACTATGTGTCTGGTGTCTGTGTATACTGTAAACTCTTGTTCACTACAGACTATGTGTCTGTGTATACTGTACACTGTTGTACAGACTATGTGTCTATGTATAATGTACTGTTGTACACTACAGACTATGTGTCTATGTATACTGTAAACTTTTGTACACTACAGACTATGTGTCTATGTATACTGTAAACTGTTGTACACTACAGACTATGTGTCTATGTCTACTGTACACTGTTGCACACTACAGACTATGCGTCTATGTATACTGTACACTCTTGTACACTACAGACGATGTGTCTATGTATACTGTACACTGTTGTACACTACAGACTATGTGTCCATGTATACTGTACACTCTTGTACACTACAGACGATGTGTCTATGTCTACTGTAAACTGTAAACAGTTGTACACTACAGACGATCTGTCTATGTACAAACTATGTGTCTGTGTATATGGTACACTGTTGTACAGACTATGTGTCTATGTATATTGTACTGTTGTACACTACAGACTATGTGTCTATGTATACTGTACACTGTTGTACACTACAGACTATGAGCCTATGTCTACTGTACACTGTTGTATACTACAGACTATGTGTCTATGTGTACTGTAAACTGTTGTACACTACAGACTATGTGTCTATGTATACTGTAAACTGTTGTACACTACAGACTATGTGTCTATGTCTACTGTACACTGTTGCACACTACAGACTATGCGTCTATGTATACTGTACACTCTTGTACACTACAGACGATGTGTCTATGTATACTGTACACTGTTGTACACTACAGACTATGTGTCTATGTATACTGTACACTCTTGTACACTACAGACGATGTGTCTATGTCTACTGTAAACTGTAAACAGTTGTACGCTACAGACGATCTGTCTATGTACAAACTATGTGTCTGTGTATATGGTACACTGTTGTACAGACTATGTGTCTATGTATACTGTACTGTTGTACACTACAGACTATGTGTCTATGTATACTGTACACTGTTGTACACTACAGACTATGAGCCTATGTCTACTGTACACTGTTGTATACTACAGACTATGTGTCTATGTGTACTGTAAACTGTTGTACACTACAGACTATTTGTCTATGTATACTGTAAACTGTTGTACACTACAGACTATCTGTCTATGTCTACTGTACACTGTTGCACACTACAGACTATGCGTCTATGTATACTGTACACTCTTGTACACTACAGACTATGAGCCTATGTCTACTGTACACTGTTGTATACTACAGACTATGTGTCTATGTGTACTGTACACTGTTGTACACTACAGACGATGTGTTTATGTCTACTGTAAACTGTTGTACACTACAGACTAATTGTCATCACCTGTAGGAGACAATACTTCCCACTTCATTCTCAGCGCTGATCTCTCCAATGAACTGTTTATTGATGTACACCGTGTCGTTTTCGAAATAGTCGTATTCATAGATGTGGAGGGAATGCAGAAGAACATACTGAAAGTAATAATGTATTAGTTCTTATTTGTTGAGGGAATGCAGAATAAAGTAGCAATGTATTAGTTCTTATTTGTTGAGGGAAAGCAGAAGAAAGTAGCAATGTATTATTTGTTGAGGGAATGCAGAAGAAAGTAGCAATGTATTAGTTCTTATTTGTTGAGGGAATGCAGAAGAAGACTAAGCCTGCTTTATTGATCCTTATGGAAATTTGTTGTGATTACAAGGACTCTTAATTCATACAAAGATAATACATAAGAAACATACACATAAATAGAACAGATATCATATAAAGAGGTCATTCAGCGACACACAGGTATCTTTGTCTATAGTAATGTAGTATTTCAAATGTGTTTAGTAACTGCAGAAAAAGGTAAAGATGTATTTCTTCATATTTGTTTAGGGAACGAATTAATGGCTAGCCTGTAGCCCGCTATTGTAATCCCGAAAAAAGTGTACACAAATATTCTGGAGTTAGAAAACAGAAAATACGGGTCCTTGAGATATTTGTTCGTTTCTTGGTTAGGTAAATAAAAATGGTCTTGATGGTCTCTACCAGCTCTCAATCTATTCCTGGTACGAGGTCTGGATTAAAATCCAACTAGCAATGATTAGGTACCTTGGGAGTGAGGTCTAGACTAGCAATGATTAGGTACCTTGGGAGTGAGGTCTAGACTAGCAATGATTAGGTACCTTGGGAGTGAGGTCTAGACTAGCAATGATTAGGTACCTTGGGAGTGAGGTCTAGACTAGCAATGATTAGGTACCTTGGGAGTGAGGTCTAGACTAGCAATGATTAGGTACCTTGGGAGTGAGGTCTAGACTAGCAATGATTAGGTACTTTGGGAGTGAGATCTAGACTAGCAATGATTAGGTACCTTGGGAGTGAGGTCTAGACTAGCAATGATTAGGTACCTTGGGAGTGAGGTCTAGACTAGCAATGATTAGGTACCTTGGGAGTGAGGTCTAGACTAGCAATGATTAGGTACCTTGGGAGTGAGGTCTAGACTAGCAATGATTAGGTACCTTGGGAGTGAGGTCTAGACTAGCAATGATTAGGTACCTTGGGAGTGAGGTCTAGACTAGCAATGATTAGGTACCTTGGGAGTGAGGTCTAGACTAGCAATGATTAGGTACCTTGGGAGTGAGGTCTAGACTAGCAATGATTAGGTACCTTGGGAGTGAGGTCTAGACTAAAGTTTTCAGAGTTGAGAATCGAATAGAAAGCAGTAAGTCATCTGGCTTGAAAGTTTGATTCTCACATTAAAATAATGCAAACTAAGCTGGCAGTTTCGTTGTCAATAATCCTGTTTGATACATTTAAAAGGTAACTAATTGTGAATCAATGCAAACAAAAAAAAAAGACTCATTATAATAAAATATTAAACAAATTCCTCCTCCCCTCTTTTTTACGCATAATTTTAGATATGCACTTACTACTTGATATTTAGTTGACCATTAACATTTATTCACTATTTCGCTACAGAGCATTTTATGTGCAGTGGAAGATCTAGTGTGATTGAATATAATGGAATGGCTTGATTTAGTTACGACAGGCCTGCTCTACGTGTAGAGTCAATAGAAATAAGAAATGTCCAAGAACAGGTCAGCATGTTGACTGCACATACTTCTGTTTCATGACACACGGGATACCTTGATGATTTAGTTACGACAGGCCTGCTCTACGTGTAGAGTCAATAGAAGTAAGAAATGTCCAAGAACAGGTCAGCATGTTGACTGCACATACTTCTGTTTCATGACACACGGGATACCTTGATGATTTAGTTACGACAGGCCTGCTCTACGTGTAGAGTCAATAGAAATAAGAAATGTCCAAGAATAAGTCAGCATGTTGACTGCAAATACTTCTGTTTCATGATACACGGGATACCTTGATGACTAATGGAGAAAACAGGAAGATGCCTTTTTTTATGGCAACAAACAAAGCAACAACACTTTTATCATCTGGGAACTTAGACTAACATTTTAAGTTCCGGTGGAGAAAGAGAGAGAGAGAGGGGGGGGAGGGGGAAGAGAAAGCAGACAGAGATAACTTACTACCTCAAGACATTATACGCTATCTGTGTTCACAAGCTTTTAAAATTAAGGAACCACAAGAAATACTTGACAGTATTAATTCTCTAGAGCTTAAAGATCCCAACATTGTGCTCCCACCCCGGGGGACTAGGAATGTTGTGTAAATGAATGGTTATGGGTTTGTTTACATTGGATGGGGCTGATGATGTGTGCACTTAATTAGCGCGAAGGTGCGTGGTCGGCTTTTTTTGTTGTTCTTACTTTCAAACTTGAGAATGACATGGAGATATGTGGGGGGGGGGGAGTGTAGGAAGTGAAACTGTTCATTCAATACATTGAGAAATATACTGGCCCTGACACGCAAGAGCCAGAGTGAGATAAGAGAGAGAGAGAGAGAGAGAGAGTTGAGACACATTAAAAGGTTTTTAGTACATCAACCGCACATGTCCCTCTCCTCCTCGGAACGAACTGTTGTAGTTAGAGGAGCAGTTTAATCTTTTTTTTTTTACAGATTCGGCCCAACATTACATGTACAGCTTTCTGTGGCATTTCACGTCTCGAGAGACGATCTTTTCCTTTTGCAACTTCTTGTGTGACTAAAGAGGCCAATCCTTGATACACAGCTGCGATCGCAGGTTGGGCATATATAATCGCCAGACGCCGTTGCATTTTCACCCTTCTTCCTGGTTCTGTTGTGTATGACATCTGCAATCTTTGACCCTTCCTTTATGCTCTCTCTCCATGAGGATCTGTCCAGTGCCACCTCTTCCCAGTTGCCAGTGTCGATTTTGAAGAGCTTCATGTCGCGTTTGCATACATCCGTATAACGTAAAAGTGGGCGACCAGCGGCTCTCCTGCCTTCTATTAGATCGCCATACAGGATGTCCTGTGGAAGTCGACCTTCTAGCATTCTACGAACGTGGCCAAGCCAGCCAAGGCGTCTGCTGCTGATAACAGAGCGGATGTCCTGGCACCCTGCTCTTTGTAGCACTTCCTCATTGGTTATCTTATCTTGCCACCTTATTTTAAAGATCCGCCTTAGGCATCGGAGGTGGAAAACATTCAGCTTTTTTTCCTGCCATGAGTAGGTTGACCATGTTTCACTTCCGAACAGCAAGGTTCTCAACACACAGGTCCGGTAGACTAGGGCTTTAGTACTGTTAGTCAGCAATATGTTGTCCCAGACTCTTTTCTGCAGTCGTGACATGGTGGCCATTGCCTTGGCTATCCTGTTGTTTATGTCTTTATCCAGTAGAGTGTTGTTGGATATGATGGAGCCAAGGTAACAAAAGTGATCAACAATTTCTAGTGGTTGGCCATTAATGCTTACTTGAGGTGCAGTGTTTGTGTTTTGGACAAGTATCTTAGTCTTGCTTTGACTGATGTTTAAGCCGAACTTCTGGCAAGCAGCAGATAATTTGTCAACCAGGCACTGTAGCTGAATATCAGAATCAGCCACAATAGCTGCATCACGAGCATACAGGAGTTCCCTGACGAGTAGCTTCCTAACCTTGGTTTTTGCCCGCAGCCTTGATACATTAAATAGTTTTTCAGAGGATCTTGTATGGAGAAACACACCTTCGTTTATGTCGTTGTACGCATAATGCAGTAGACAGGAGAAGAATATGCCAAACAGAGTAGGTGCGAGCACACATCCCTGCTTGACACCACTGCAAACCTCAAAAGGTGCTGATTGGGCTCCATTGAATTTGACAGTGCATTTAGTTTCCTCGTGAAAACACTCAATGAACTGCAGTAGTTTGGGTGGGCAACCTATTTTCCTCAGGAGTTTGAAAAGGCCACTTCTGCTGACCATGTCAAAAGCTTTAGTCAGATCAACAAAAACGATGTAAAGGGGTCTGTCTCTCTCTCTGAATTTCTCCTGCAGTAGTCGTAGAGAAGATATCATGTCTACAGTGGATCTACCACTCCTGAATCCACACTGAGACTCTGGGTAGACTCTAGAAGCTATCACTTGCAGCCTGGATAGTGCCACTCTAGCAAAGATCTGTCAAATGGCTGTGTGAAGCGTCTAGTGTGGTAGCTTGACTTGTTGCCACCGCTGGCTAGCATCTGTGAAAGGGGAGCAGTTTTGTAAGTCTCTCTTGCCAGTACATAGCCTCTCCACAGCAAGTCCTATGCAGTACCTTCTCGTGGTGGCAGATGGAACCTGAGGCTGCGAAGCCTCAGGCTAAACTGCAAGGGTTTCGGAGGAGGTTTGGCCCCAAGATGTGAGGCAGGCATGGCCCGTCGGCGTGCGGACACGCCCTGTTGCCCACAAACAAAACCCCTAGCTATAGGTCATGTACAGCTTTAAGCTCTCAATATTTAGATCTCAATATGGACTTCATACTTTTGATAAAAAGGACCAATAAAAAAAATATCCCTTGATTTTTGTAGTCTTCCAGTCGTTCCAAGCAACAAGGAACATAAGCACACACTTTCATTTTCTTATGTTATTTTGTTTGCTATCTAGATCATAGAATTAAAAGCTGTGACTTAGCTGTGATGATCTTCTACATGTCTTCCCTAGCGCTATTAGAGAATGGAATCGGCTGCCTGAGCTAGCCAGGAAAACTAGTGACTTGGCAGAATTAAGTCATTGGTTAATATGCATGACTAAATGCATGACGCGTAGGACTTAATCATCTTCTTTTTTGAAGTAACGTCTGTATCATATAAGATGTGTCCAAATTTATTAAAATAAAAAATGTTGCACTAATCACTTGTATATTTTAATCTTTTGTTTTCGTTCTCAGGTTGAAACGTTAGACCAAGTCAAACGTGTCTCTCTGGATTAGGATTACTAATAGGATTAAAAGTAAGTGAAGAAACAGCGCATCCCAAACCAAGAGAGATTAGAGAGACACTGCAGCCATTGGACCCCAGGATGATCGACCTGCTAACTATCGTAAAAAAACAAAAACAACGCAAGCTAAAAACCTATGGCCTTATTACAAGGTCTTCGGGGCTTGCAAAGACCTTCCTTCAGTGAACAGTACCTGGAAAAAGAAGCAGACAGAGAAAACAATGGGAAGACACAGGGCCGGTCCTAGGGATTGCGGGGCTCTATGTGAAACTGATTGCGCGAGCCTAGTTTGTGTGGGAATACGGATAATAAGTGAAAATTAAGATTTTGTATAAGAAAAAAATTCCACTTTGAATTTTAAATAATTCTTTATTAAGTTAAAAATTGCGACCTGTACTTTACAAACCTTGTAACCAATGACATATTTAAATGCCAGTGACTATTAAAGTAAATAAAGTATTGGAACTTCCGATTAAGGTAAAATTTGCCCGATTATTACATTTTATTACATGAAAGCTGACAATGCTTTTTTTCTTTTATCGCACGTAGGATTGATTGGCGTTTTCTGCAATGATTGACACCCACAAAAGACAATTTTGTCTATTTTTCTGGAGATTTCAAAGAGTTTTTAGGAGATTTTAATAAATTCAGGAGATTTCCACGAGTTTTATTGTATATTGTTTTGCAATTTAATAATTACACCTTGAATTAGCGCGGGTCCTATGAAAGCGCGGGGCTCACTGCGACCGCATAGGTTGCAGTGGCCTAAGACCGGCCCTGGGAAGACAACCTAAAAGAATGGGCGGGCCTGCCATTGAAAGAGGTTCTAACTAAGGCAAAAGACAGAGAGGAATGGAGAAAGACGGTTGACAAATCTTGCATGGGGCCCCAACAGTTTAAGGGAAAGGGAAGAAGAAAACAACACCACTACAACCTTGTAGATATACATGTAGAATAGTGTGTAGAAAATGTTTTCAATGTATTACATAATGACGTTTTTTATCTGTAATGGTTCATAGATAGAACAAAGTGACTTAACATTAGCTACTAAGTTTTGTCCATTACTTTTTAATGTTACTCTAATAAAACGCCTTCTAAGACTGAAAGTTCTATTAAATGTCTACAAGTACAGACACATACATGCATAAATTTGCATACTTAAACAGTACATAACACTACAGCCTAACAAGTGAGTTTTTTCCAGAATGTGCCAGCAGGTCTGTCTCAGAAGACTGGAAAGTGGTTGAAGATTGATGGTTCAGTGTGGAACGTGGCGTTTTAGTTTTGGTTTTACTTGTATCTTGGTTGTATCTTAGTTGTACCTTGGTTTTATCTTAGTTGTACCTTGGTTGTATCTTAGTTGTACCTTGGTTGTATCTTAGTTGTACCTTGTTTGTAGTTTGTCGGTTGTACAAGATGGACTATTGTACACTTTTTGTTAGTTTTTTTTATATATTTTACACATTTTATTTCAACTCACTCTGTCTGTCTGTCTGTCTGGGTGGAATCTCGAATACGTCATTTCTTTAACTTCCCTTTCTCAGATCAAGACGAAACTTTGTTAAATTAGTCATGCCCTTAACAAAACAAAAATCCATCCAAAAACTGGACTAATTATTTTATTGATTCGTCATAATTAATTAATTTCGTTTTAATTAGGGACAATACTATTTGAGGGGAGATAAACCTTGTGTAGAAAATTAGGTTGTGTACTAAACATATTAAATAACTATAAAACCTTCTAATTTCATAATCCCTTGGTTGACTCAGCGGCTAGTGTGTCGTCTTGAGGAGGTTTGAGCCATCGAGTTGAAATCCAAGTTGAAAAACTTTTTAAAAAATCGCTTAAAAAAAACATCATTGAGACCTTTTCTCAGATACCTTCCCCCCCCCCTCCCTTCCATCTAGTCCACACAATTGATTGGATCCTAGCGTAATAAACAGGATGAAAGCATGTAATTGCACTAAACATAAACAAAGTTACAAAGACAGTTTGTGTGGAAACACAAACTCAAAATCGGCCCCCTAAGTGGTCCATCCAGGCAGGTAAAAAGGCAGGTATCAATATTTTCAGAAAGAACATCAGAATTAAATTCTATCAAAGACAAATGACAGAGAAAAATGGAGAAAGAAGGTTGACACTAGTTGACAGATCTTGTGTGGTGCCCCAGCGGTCCAGCAAACCAAAGGATAGGTGAAAGTGAATGTGAAGTTAAATGCGAACCTGGCCTAACTGATGTCTTATAATGAATATCTAAATGATCTAATTGTAAAGGGTCAATCTCTTATTCCAATCAAAATTCCTTTAGTTAAGTGTTCTATATCCGTAGTGTAACACTGCAGTTCCGGCGATAATATGAAAACCTACTTATTAATTGTTATTTTAAATTATAACCAACTTATATACATACTAAATAGATTTTTTTCTCTTTAAAAAAAAGTAAACATTATTTTGTGTAAATGTAGTAGTTAGTAGGACAGAACTTACATAACTTAGCAATACAAATGTAAACACAAATTTTGAACAAAAATTCTAAAACTATTTGCATACATGTGTTAAAAGTAATGTTCTCAAGTCATTTATCTAAACAATGTATTATGAAGCATTGCACTATAGCGCCTCCGTTGTGGTATAGTAAACAATGTCATACAACCCCTGGATGTTCCATACGTCTTTAGTTTCTCATTCTTTTCTATTCAGTTGTATGAAGACCTTTCAGATGAGTCAAATAATTATATACACATTGCCATTCAAACTGAAAGATCTAATTGGAAAAGAACATAAACTTAATTGATTTTAATTGGTTTAATTATAGTCATTGCTTTACTGGCTTCATTAGTATGCACAAAGATCCAAATGTGGCAAGCAAGCTGCATATTTGAGACCCCAAAATGTAATGTCGCTACTTTCTTTTCTTTCATATCATTTGGGTTGCTCCGTCATGAATCATTGGTAGCACTTCGAAAATTATCGGTAGCACCGTTTTGAATCATTGGTAGCACTTCGGGAATTATCGGTAGCACTATCTCATCTAACCCAATCCTCAATACAGAAAGAGTCATATGCCTACTGTCACGAATAATAGGTAGTGAATTGAACATCTGTTTGTCAATACTTGCATATAAGGAAAGTCTTAGTAACCTAGTTTCATATAAGGAAAGTCTTAGTAACCTAGTTTCATATAAGGAAAGTCTTAGTAACCTAGTTTCATATAAGGAAAGTCTTAGTAACCTAGTTTCATATAAGGAAAGTCTTAGTAACCTAGTTTCATATAAGGAAAGTCTTAGTAACCTAGTTTCATATAAGGAAAGTCTTAGTAACCTAGTTTCATATAAGGAAAGTCTTAGTAACCTAGTTTCTGTGAAACGGAACTTACATTTACAATAGCCAGCTGATTAACAACAGTCAACAGATTAGCAACAGCAACAGCCCACTGATAAGCAACAGCAACAGTCAACTGATTAGCAATAGCAACGACTGATTTGCAACAACAACAGATAGCAACGACTGATTAGCAACAACAACAGATAGCAACGACTGATTAGCAACAGCAACAGAAAGCAACGACTGATTAGCAACAACAACAGATAGCAACGACTGATTAGCAACAACAACAGATAGCAACGACTGATTAGCAACAACAACAGATAGCAACGACTGATTAGCAACAACAACAGATAGCAACGACTGATTAGCAACAGCTGTAAAATGGACTAGAAAATAAGATCATTAAAATGCGCGTCTCTTTTTAAAATCTTGACATTGATTCAATAGAGCTTTTCAGGTAGGCCAAACAGAAACAGTAGAGAAACAAAAAAAAAATTTTTTTAACTTAATAACAAACAACTGAATATCTCCTTTAGACAATTTATACAGCGATTATTGTTCTCTTCATTACTACTAAATGTTAGATTTAAAAAAGGACCCCACAGCCTCCACCCCGAGATAGAATTCTGTTTAAGAGAATATATAGATCTACTAGATTTTATAATAGTCCAATGATAGGCATTTAGATCTAGATATAGAAGAGCCGTTCTTGATATCAGCGTCGAGGAAGGTTCCTAGCTGGTTCCAGGTTTATGAAGTTCTGACTTGAATAGAGGTATTGTAAAAATAGAATATTTTTATATACTGAAAATGACACTGGAATAGTACAAAATACGGTCTTTGAATATTGGAGTTTTATTGAACGGGATAGGCTACGGGTCAATGTTACAAGTGAGAGCATCTTATCAAAGTGTAGGCTACCGATGCACAGAAGTGATTATAATAAAATTTAAAAAATGCCAATAGCATGTCTTTTTTACAGTACCTTTATTCAAGTCATAACTTCGTGGAGGACGGAACCTGGATGATGATCTCAAAAGCGACTCTTACGATATTCCTAGAAATTTAACAGTTGATGTATATCGCTGATAAAGGAATTACTACCTCGTTGGCCAAATGGGGAAAATCTAGTTTAACCGCTATAATTTTTAAAGTTGAAATAAATAAATGTTAATTAGGCTTGCCTAGATAGGATCTAGATCTAGATCCAACATCGGTTTTGAAAGGACTATCGCGTTCTTGAAAAAAAATATCGCTGGCTGGAATTTTCAAATGCAATGCTTTTCTGACTGAAAAGTTTAATAAATTATTGTTCAGGAACATTTTGCGCATTAATGCGCATCGTCTTCTAAGTCTAGATCTAAATGTTTATTATTGCTTATTATTATAAAGTGTGTTAAATCTATACATTCGCTCTTAACCAGGATTCTTTCTCGGGGTAAGGGGCGGGGTAAAATATGTTCCATTGTTGTTTTTGTTTAACTTTAAAAAGAAAAACAATAAGTTGCTTAAAGTATTTTTCATTGATTTTTTGTTCTGGTTCTAATGTGTATTCACTTCATTTGTTAGCGCAATAAATATTTTCTATAAAATCATAGCCTTTAATAATGTGCTGGGGGAAAGCCTGGGCGGTAAATTTACGAGTGCTGGGCTGCCCACACGTCAGCACACGCCTCTCTTCCATACTGACCGGGTCCAAAGGGATGGCAAGCCATCACAGTTTAGTGTCAGGTGGCTCCATGGGTTTGCCAGAAAGCAGTAGTGTTACTACTGTCCCCCCTTCCACAAGACATTTTGTATGGCGACCTAATAGAAGACAGGAGAGCCGCTGGTCGCCCCCACTTTTACGGTATACGGCTGTATGCAAACGCGAAAAATCGACACTAGCAACAAGGGAAAGCACTCCACATGGAGAGAGCATAAAGGAAGGGTCACGGATTGCAGATGTCTTACGTAACAGAAACAGAAAGTAGGGTGAAAATGCAACGGCGCCTGGTGATTACATATGCCCAACCTGTGACGCATCTGTGTATCGATGATTGGCCTCTTTAGTCACACAAGAAGTTGCAAAGGGAAAAGATCTCTCTCTCGACACGTCAAATGCCACAGAAAATAATGTGCTACCGCCAAAGAAATATGTTAACAACATTTAATTACAATATTTGCATCTTATCCAGGTAATCTAAATAAAGAAGGGATAATTCTTTTAAACATGTTTGCCATGTAGAGTCTAGACTATCTTAATTTCAAACAAGACAAGACATTTAATAATGTAATAAGGAAAAAAAAAACTTCAGTATCATTTATTGAACCCTCCGCCCCATACCCTCGCGCAGCACAAACACGCACACCCCACCTCTTTGCATCTAGGTTAGTGATGTTTATCAGATGAAATAAGAGCATATAAAATCGGAACATACAATTACTAAACGAAGTTGCTTTATCTTATACTTTTAAAAAATCATGTATGAAACGAAGAGCATTATTAACGACACCAGTTCCAAGATCTAGATCTAGGCTACATCAGTAGGCCTATATGAAACTATTAAAATATCTTTCAGAAGAAATGGCTCGATGTTTCTAAACTTGATGAGTTTACTGCTTAGTGTAATTAGAAGTTACAAAAAAACAAAAAAAAAATTACCTTGGCCTGCTCGACTTTTATAGACTATAAATAGCTCGTTCACAAGAGGTTGTCAGGTAATATTAATGAATTTCGCTGTGTTTTCTTTATGGTAAAAGTTGAAGCAACAGTGATCAGAAAAAGAAGATCTTGATAGCATTTTGATTACAATAAAACAGAGGTCAACATGCAAAATCTCGGGACAGACAAGACAGACAAGGAAACATGTATAAAAAAAGCTTATATTCGACACATTTGTATCAATTAGTTTGGATCAGTCATGTAATTAAATTTGTAATAGATCCAGACTCATAATAAAAAAGTATTTAAAAAATAAGTGGGTTTGGAACAACCAGAATTCGAACTGATAGCTCAAGCCTCATCAAGCCGACACTGTAACCACTCTGCTAGCGAAGTTATTATGAACATAGAAGATTCTAAAGTTATGTGTTTCTATAGTCTTGTCGTAGTTCATGTTTGTGTTCACATAGACTAAGACGACGACTAATTCAACTTACACCACTACTTCAGTCAAGTACGGTTTCTTTCCCTTGTTCGAGATACCAAACACAAATATTAATTATCAATACCTAATTAACAAATTGGTTAATTTTGTCTATTGATTCTTGTGTTGTCAGGTAAAAGAAAATATTGTGCAAATTTTCACCTGGATCCCAGATTTGGTGACGGAGAATTAACGTGTACAAACGGTTGACCAGAGAGACAGGCAGACAGACAGACAGACAGAGAGAGTGGATAGAAGCTTCCCTTTGAAAATACTTTAAAAAAAAAAAACAACAACAAAATTATCTAAGAGAAAAAACATTTACAGCCATATATGTCAACTTATTCCTTTTTCTCTAAATACAGAATAATACTAATTACCACTTATTTATTAATAAATGTGTAAATTTTTTTGTACTAATTTATGTTTTGTTAGAGACAAATATTTATTGTGCAAAGTTTCAGCTTTCTCCCAAAATGGAAAGTGGGGGGAAATAACATGTACAAGATTTCACCCAGACAGACAGACAGCATGAGCTGATATAAGCTTTATACAGATCTGCAAGAAGCTTATATTTAAGGCGAAGTTATTTCATCTTCACTAGTCTCCCCCCCCCTCGCTCCGTATTTGACCCCATAAGTTCCCACAAACTTGTAAACAGAAACAGAAAACAGTAACCTACAGAACTGTACAGAACTCAGTGAACCCTAGACCAGTGCTGGGGGTAGGGTGAATATTCCTTTAACAGTCTTTGAAATAAAAAGAGTTTCACACTTTCATTGCATTTTTGTTTCCATTTCTTGAGGAGTTACAGTAAACTGACAGTTTTAACAAGCAAAATATAAAAAGTCCTTTAAAACAAGGCTTATCTCCGTTCTTAAAATTATACCTGCCAATAATGCATAAGTTATTTCCCTTATTCGATATCAAACAAAATAATTAATTACCAATAATTAGTTGACTAATTGAGTATTTTTGTCTATTGATTTATGTTTTGTTAGGTACAATAAATAATTGTTTAAAGTATGAACTTGATCGGAGAATGCGTGAGGGAGAAAAAGCGTTAACAATTATTTAAGAGGACTAAACCCAACAAATTTAGTCATATATGTGAATACTGAAGTATTAGTTTCCCTTGAGAAAGAAGAAGAAGAAGCAGATGAGAACGAAGAAGTTTCCTTGTTGTTGTTGAACAAAATAATGAGTTACCAAGTTAATTAATTGTCTCATTGGTTACTTTCTTTTTATAGATTCATATCTTGTCTATGTCAATGAATAATTGTGCGAAGTTTCAGCTTGATTTGTGAATGGGTGTGGGAGAAATAACGTGTACACACTTTTTACCAGACAGACAGACAGACAGAGTGAGTTGATATAAGCTTTGTAAAGCTACCGCTGCAATAGGTACACATAAACGTCAGTATATATAAAACTTTGCAATACCTGAAGTAAAAAAATGCTCTATAAACTTTCAATGTTTAAACATTTAATTCCCACCCAAAAATATTTCCTGTGATCTTATATGATATGGATATAGCAAAAGCAAAGGAAGTATTGTCTTATGTTGATTACAAGGGGCTTCATATAAAAAAGCTTAGGGCCTTCTCAAGTCTAAATCCGTCCCTAGAAATGTCCGATCTTTGAATCATTCTCTGTAGTCCCAAACAAAAGTACTAGATAGACTTGAGAGGCTACAAGAGGTAATACCACTGGACCAATGAACTAGAAAGCTATTAGGAATTATTGCATGCAGCACGCAATATCCATAATCTGAGGGTTACAGTTTTTATCTCCCCTGGGCGAGTTACTTAGCCGTCTGTCTTCATAAAACTGTTAAGGTCTTGTATGTAAGAACCATTAGCAAGAATCTTCTATTCTCTTTGCAATTATCTCCTCATACCTAGTATGACAGTCATAAAATATATAAATAAAGATAGAATATTTAAAGTATTCTCAAACAATGCAGGATAAATACATAATTGTAAACATAATCTAAACTTCGATAAATTCGATCGCTACACAAAATAAGGTCTCTACAATTAAACATTAATGGAACTTAAAAACAAAAAAAAATCTTGAATTTGAATTGCACGAATTAAATTCCAATTCTTATAATTACCACGCTCTAGTACTGGAATGATATAGTAGCAGATGAAGAAAGCTGCTCAGAACCGAGTTCGGTGGAGAGGGATGGATGCGAACCTATGGAGGGGGGGGGGGGTTCACAGGAATACATTTAGAACAAAAATGTCAGTGTCTAGAGTGTATTCTCTCTTGTACTGAAATTATAGACTAGCAGCTGTACGAGAATGTGTCAACATTGTAGAAAACAAAATAAGCCAACTCGAGATGTTGTTGTATAGCAGCTGTACGAGAAAGCGTCAACAATGTAGAAATGGCCCTCACACAACAGTTTAAGAAACGCTGATCTATATCTTTTTAATGTTTGTGCTATCAATTAAGGAACATTAACAAATTGTTCCTAATATCCTGGAGGTCAAGGTAGTTCATGCGCTCATGTTCTTGACTCTAACCATGAGCTGATTTTTTTTTAACGGGGTCAGATATAGAACTATTAAATATAACTTGACAAATTCCACTCGGGATGTCTAGGCCGTTAATGTCAAGACTACTAGATGTACATACAACGTTTCGTTACAGCACTACGACAAGCAATCAACACACCTTTTTCATCATTTTCTGACAAACAATTAGTGCGACAAGAGGGTAAACAGTGCAGACGTGATGTAGATGTATGTGAAGAAAGCAGGAGACTAGTTAATGGAAACACTATAGTTCTACTTAATGAAATACACCAACACAATTTCTTGTTCCTACAATGATGAGAAAAGCATATTGCATTCATCTACGTTGTTTGTCGTGACTCTAGGGGACAGCATTTTGTGTGATATGCCAGAGACTATTTTCAACTCTGTACGAATAAAAGATAATTTATATGCAAATGAGCTGTACACACGTTTGTAGTTTATGCCATAACAAAGTAGCGTTTTGTTTTTCTTAAGCAATTGACAGCGTCCAGTTTTCTATGACGACAGCGTCCAGTTTTCCATGGCGCGCGACTTGTTTTCAATATTTCTTTCAGAAATTAAAATATTTCCCCCCCCCCTTTTCACAATAGGATGAAGGGACGCCCTCGCTCTTAAGTAGAAGTACAACTTATCGTACAGAAGTCTTTCACTTGATTCAAGTGGTTTCTCATTGGAGTTTACCCAGATAAGGTCATTTAAGTCCTTAATGCCTCACTTAATCAGTCATTCTAACTTTGTGAGACACAGTGGTCCTAGTCACCCCGTGTCTCATTTAATTCAGTCATTCTAACATTGTGAGACACAGTGGTCCTAGTCACCCAGTGCCTCATTTAATTCAGTCATTCTAACTTTGTGAGACACAGTGGTCCTAGTCACCCAGTGCCTCATTTAATTCAGTCATTCTAACTTTGTGAGACACAGTGGTCCTAGTCACACAGTGCCTCATTTAATTCAGTCATTCTAACTTTGTGAGACTCACTGTGGTTCTAGTCACCCAGTGCCTCATTTATTCAGTCATTCTAACTTTGTGAGACACAGTGGTCCTAGTCACCCAGTGCCTCATTTAATTTAGTCATTCTAACTTTGTGAGACACAGTGGTCCTAGTCACCCAGTGCCTCATTTAATTCAGTCATTCTAACTTTGCGAGACACAGTGGTCCTAGTTACACAGTGCCTCATTTAATTCAGTCATTCTAACTTTGTAAGACACAGTGGTCCTAGTCACCCAGTGTCTCATTTAATTCAGTCATTCTAACTTTGTGAGACACAGTGGTCCTAGTCACCCCGTGTCTCATTTAATTCAGTCATTCTAACTTTGTGAGACTCACTGTGGTTCTAGTCACCCAGCGCCTCATTTAATTCAGTCATTCTAACTTTGTGAGACTCACTGTGGTTCTAGTCACCCAGTTTCTCATTTAATTCAGTCCTTCTAACTTTGTGAGACTCACTGTGGTTCTAGTCACCCAGTGCCTCATTTATTCAGTCATTCTAACTTTGTGAGACACAGTGGTCCTAGTCACCCAGTGCCTCATTTAATTTAGTCATTCTAACTTTGTGAGACACAGTGGTCCTAGTCACCCAGTGCCTCATTTAATTCAGTCATTCTAACTTTGCGAGACACAGTGGTCCTAGTCACACAGTGCCTCATTTAATTCAGTCATTCTAACTTTGTAAGACACAGTGGTCCTAGTCACCCAGTGTCTCATTTAATTCAGTCATTCTAACTTTGTAAGACACAGTGGTCCTAGTCACCCCGTGTCTCATTTAATTCAGTCATTCTAACTTTGTGAGACACAGTGGTCCTAGTCACCCAGTGCCTCATTTAATTCAGTCATTCTAACTTTGTGAGACTCACTGTGGTTCTAGTCACCCAGTTTCTCATTTAATTCAGTACTTCTAACTTTGCGAGACTCACTGTGGTTCTAGTCACCCAGTGCCTCATTTATTCAGTCATTCTAACTTTGTGAGACACAGTGGTCCTAGTCACCCAGTGTCTCATTTAATTCAGTCATTCTAACTTTGTGAGACACAGTGGTCCTAGTCACCCAGTGTCTCATTTAATTCAGTCATTCTAACTTTGTGAGACACTGTGGTTCTAGTCACCCAGCGCCTCATTTAATTCAGTCATTCTAACTTTGTGAGACACTGTGGTCCTAGTCACCCAGTGCCTCATTTAATTCAGTCCTTCTAACTTTGTGAGACACTGTGGTTCTAGTCACCCAGTGCCTCATTTAATTCAGTCATTCTAACTTTGTGAGACACTGTGGTTCTAGTCACCCAGTGTCTCATTTAATTCAGTCATTCTAACTTTGTGAGACACTGTGGTTCTAGTCACCCAGCGCCTCATTTAATTCAGTCATTCTAACTTTGTGAGACTCACTGTGGTTCTAGATTACCAGTTTCAAAGCAAAACGTACATGTTGAGATTTGTTATTCCTTATCCTGCTAGTTATTGGGCTAGACTTCATGATTTGGTACAATCTTTAGAACACGTGTAACAGAACACAGAATTCCTCTAAAGGTTTGTTATAAGTGGAATCCTTCTAAAACATCCCATTCCCAATGTTTGCTTAGATTACGTGTGTTCTAGCCTCATGTCTACACCAAAGACTCACCTGGGTAAAGACCAACACTATTTGACTCTGGTTCTAGCCTCATGTCTACACCAAAGACTCACCTGGGTAAAGACCAACACTATTTGACTCTGGTTCTAGCCTCATGTCTACACCAAAGACTCACCTGGGTAAAGACCAACACTATTTGACTCTGGTTCTAGCCTCATGTCTACACCAAAGACTCACCTGGGTAAAGACCAACACTATTTGGCTCTGGTTCGTGCCTTGTAAAATCCAACGACACCTCAAGGGCGCTGGAAAAGGCTTAGGGAAGTTTGGCGTGGAGATTGTCCCATTCTTCTCCCGTAGAAACTCACCGCACTGCGCGGGGGCATTGTCCGCTCCCTCCTGTGCGCAGTGTACCAGAATTAGTTGAGGTAGAAGCAAGCAGAAGAATGCCACCCGTGGTTTCCCCTTCTTCATGTCTCAGGTAGTCTGAGTGTAAAGGAAGCAGTGATCATTTTCGACAGCCAGGTAATTGAAAGTCATAAGTCACTAACTAGCACAAGGCAGATAATTCAGTTCATGAGTGCAAGTGTCAGTTACTGGAGAAAACGGGAAGACATGATTCCGCTGTGAAAGTTAAAACCACAAGCAACATTGGAGTAGAATATCAAACTGAAAAGATACAAGAAATAGTTCAAGAAAACATTTTCATAAAATAAAAAATGTAATATTCATTCAAAGTGTGTTAATCTAAATGTCTGACAATGTCGCCCAGGAATCATTGCTTCAAGATAACCACAGGACTTGATTTGACCAAATAATTGGTAAGGAATAGATGCTCAACATGTACAACAAATTATTGCATTTTTTAAATTGACAAAAAAAGACTTGATGAATAAATGGAAATCACAAATACAATTTCACGGGCTAGAACACGCCAGGTATTTAGGCTTTCGGGGTTTCATTTGAATTTTAAAAAAAGATGAATCCAAAAAAAAAAAAGGAAAGCAGTAATACCTTAAAGAGAAAAGTCAGACACTTCATCACTTTTCAAAGCAAATCATCAACTATATCACCCCATGATACATCCTAGTAAAAAGCATTAGGTAAATTAAAGACAAAGATAGTATTGTTTTTTAATAGCAGCTTATCCACAACATTGATAAATCTTAGTGTTCTAAAAGACATTTCCTATCCTTAACGATAAACTCTTTCAAAATAAAACAACATTCACTCTGTTCTAACCGCCTTATAATATTGTCTGATTTTGGTGTCTTTTATTAAGCAGTTTAGTCTGTAAAAAAATATTTTAAAGTATACTTTGTAAAAAATATGTTTTAATGTTAAACTCAATGTATCTCGCCATTGGACGATCCAATTATTTGATTATAAACATAACGCAATGCTTCAGTCTTTACTAATATTGGCCAGAGGTGTCTGACCTATATAGATATATTGATAATATGACGCCATGATATACACCGCAATTCCAGTTATCACTTCAGGTAAATATTTAAGGACGAATAAATATTTGATAACATAAAGTCACTTTCTTTTACTTTTACCCATTACAGAGAATCTCAATACTTTATAATTTATTTTCCTTGCTATTTTTGTTTCTAATTAATTGGGCGGCTATCATTCAAAGAAAACGGTCACAATCCTCCCACTGATAATGTTTTCATGCAATCTCCATGGCGTTTATATTCTCCGACCCTTGCAATTGTGCTAGAATAAGGTTTCAAGTAAAAACACTGTTAGGAGAATTAAATACAGGGCCGGGTTTACGTCAGGGCCGCGCCTTGCCAGCGACTGAATCTTAAATGGGACCCCATCAAACTCGTATACACGGAACGTTTTAACACATTAGGAAAGCGATGTCAAGACCTAGATCTAGAGGTTAGGTATCAGCAGGGCTGGGGGACGAGGGTTTGCTTCACCAAGGTGTACACGCTCAATGGAAGTAGAAATCACTTTGAGAAAATTGAGGGAGTACTTGTGACTAAAACGTAGCGGGAAATACTTATGACTAAAAGTAGCGGGAGTACTTGTGTTTGTAAGAGAGTTCTTGTGTGTTAGCATGTTTGTGAGTGACTTCTTGTGTGTTAGCATGTTTGTGAGTGACTTCTTGTGTGTTAGCATGCTTGTGAGAAAGTTCTTGTGTTAGCATGTTTGTGAGATAATACTTGTGTGTTAGCATGTTTGTGAGATAATATTTGTGTGTTAGCATGTTTGTGAGAGAGTTCTTGTGTTAGCATGTTTGTGAGATAATACTTGTGTGTTAGCATGTTTGTGAAATAATATTTGTGTGTTAGCATGTTTGTGAGATAATACTTGTGTGTTAGCATGTTTGTGAGATAATACTTGTGTGTTAGCATGTTTGTGAGATAATACTTGTGTGTTAGCATGTTTGTGAGATAATACTTGTGTGTTAGCATGTTTGTGAGATAATACTTGTGTGTTAGCATGTTTGTGAGATAATACTTGTGTGTTAGCATGTTTGTGAGATAATACTTGTGTGTTAGCATGTTTGTGAGATAATACTTGTGTGTTAGCATGTTTGTGAGATAATACTTGTGTGTTAGCATGTTTGTGAGATAATACTTGTGTGTTAGCATGTTTGTGAGATAATACTTGTGTGTTAGCATGTTTGTGAGATAATACTTGTGTGTTAGCATGTTTGTGAGATAATACTTGTGTGTTAGCATGTTTGTGAGATAATACTTGTGTGTTAGCATGTTTGTGAGATAATACTTGTGTGTTAGCATGTTTGTGAGATAATACTTGTGTGTTAGCATGTTTGTGAGATAATACTTGTGTGTTAGCATGTTTGTGAGATAATACTTGTGTGTTAGCATGTTTGTGAGATAATACTTGTGTGTTAGCATGTTTGTGAGATAATACTTGTGTGTTAGCATGTTTGTGAGATAATACTTGTGTGTTAGCATGTTTGTGAGATAATACTTGTGTGTTAGCATGTTTGTGAGATAATACTTGTGTGTTAGCATGTTTGTGAGATAATACTTGTGTGTTAAAGTGAGAGATTTTTTTTTTCCTCTCCAATTTCTTCACCATCGCTTTCATTATCGTGCACATTGTGAACCCAAATTTGAACGATTTAATTTTAAACTGCTGAACTGAATGCATGCACTTTCACTTGTTGGAAATCTTTACTTTAACGACCGGAAATTGCAATTTGCTCTTCCAGAAAGAAGACACACATATCATAGAATGACGAGTTCCAGAAAGAGGCTGTCGACTCTAATGAACAGAGAGGACTATGTGACTGTTCCATTCTTCCTTACAGTTTGATAAATTCAGCACCGAATACTTGTATAGCCCGAGCGCTGCCATCTAATTGCTTTTACTGCTCATTTAGGTGTAAGTGGAAGTAATAGTCTATGTGGAGTCAGAGTATGTGTGTGTGTTACATGTGTAGTGTTTTGTATGGAGAGTGTAGGTCCTCCTGAGTTTATGAAGTGAAGGACCTAAATAAGGATTTTAGTGGCGGCCCTAACTTGCTTCATGCATCAATACAAATACGCTTTTAATTTTAATACATCTTAAAGTATTTCATATTCGTGACAAAGAAATTAGAATACTTGTAAAATTAATATCATTTCGCAGATTTCAAATATTTAATATGCATATATATTTTTTGTTTTGTTTTTTAAATTAAATATTAAAATATGGAGCTCCCCCCACTTTTTTTTTGTTTTTAAAGTGAGACATACAAATCTACTTTCGTGTCCAATCCCCACTTCTACAGTTTGACAAATATGCCCTCAATTTATAAAACTTCTTTTCTTTTTTATTTTATTAAATGAAATGTGCACACACACATACACACACACACACCGTAAGAATTATAGATCTAAATATTCTTTCAAAGTCAGTATTTGGTTGTGTAATTGTTCCCTACAACGGGCCATCTAAGCTCCTAGATTTGGACTTTGTGTAATTGTTCCCTACAACGGGCCATCTTAGCTCCTAGATTTGGACTTTGTGTAATTGTTATCTACAACGGGCCATCTAAGCTCCTAGATTTGGACTTTGTGTAATTCTTCCTATACAGGTCATGTAAGCTCCTAGATCTGGACTTTGTGTAATTGTTCCTTAAAACGGGTCATGTAAGCTCCTAGATCTGGATTTTGTGTAATTGTTCCCTATACAGGTCATGTAAGCTCCTAGATCTAGACTTTGTGTAATTGTTTCCTAAAACGGGCCATGTAAGCTCCTAGATCTGGACTTTGGTGTTTGTTTGTGCCTTTATACTCTACTATCGTTTACTTGTAAATGTTCCACGACACACTAATATGTATATATATTTTCAAGTAGCAGTAGCTTATGAAACAATCTTGAGTTTAAAAGAGTATGAATAAACTCGTTTAGCTACTAATTGAAAGTAAGTTAAATGAAAGAAAAGATTCACAAAATCCATTCCTCTTGACCGTGGTCTAGAATTTCTCATTCTATTTATTTTGTTCTCTCTGTGGCATTTGACGTCTGGAGAGACGATCTTTTCCCTTTGCAACTTCTTGTCTGACTCAAGCAGCCAATCCTTCATACACAGGTTGGGCATATTTATGTTTTTGTAATTCTTCAATATTGCAGGGAGTCTTTTCAGTGAGATTTGCATAATCAATTTCTTCTATTACAGTTTAGCATGTTTTAAATGTTCATCAATGTCTATTTATTTATTCAACTCTTTACTGAATACAAAGAAACATTCGAGTCAATCACGGGAATATGCGCTGAAAAATATTTTAAATGCCAACAAATCATTTGTGGTAATTGCGAGAATTAGTTTATAACAGTCAAACCAAAGTTTTAACCTTGTAGGAAATAAGTTATTAATTCTTTTTCCAAAACTGTTAAATTTATAAGAAAATCGTTAGAGCCATTTTCGAAATCCGTGTCCACCCAATGTTCGTCCACTCATGAAAAGTTTGCAACCTGGAATAAAAAATAACCCAACAAACGATTACAGACATTTTAATTGGATTTTAGTTCTCTAAAGCTAAAAGTGAATTTACTTTAATTAAATATTAATTATATGACATCATTACAATAAAAGGTCAAAATAAATTAATTATATGACGTCATTACAATAAAAGGTCAAAATAAATTAATTATATGACATCATTACAATAAAAGGTCAAAATAAATTAATTATTTTCTAAGATCCACTTATTACTTTGACAAGAACAAAATGTCGGACACAAGTTGAAAGAACTGAAATTCCCTCGTACAATTTTCTTTTTGAGAGCTGAGCAGACGATGAAGGCAGACATTATTTAGGACTCAACAAACCGAACCAGACGACATGAAAAGAAGCAGAATACAATCGATAAAAGTGCAGCCATGCATAACGTGTCTTATGCAATAACCTGGTGTTTATAATGAAACAAGAAACTTTCTCTTTGTTACATTGGCGTAGCTAAGCTTTTGGCCGTACCGGGGGGGGGGGTGTCCTTTTTAGGGGTCCCTGCATTTTGACATTCGACATCATTATGAGATAATGGAATTAATAAATATATGTCTAAATTCTAATTGGTACAGTATATAAGTAAAATATGCAACAAAAGCATCTATAACATCATCTAGCTTCTAGAGCAATGCTGTCTTGTATTTATGACACTAAGCGAATAACAAGATTACATGGCAGTGGCGTCATATTTAATGTAAAAAAAAAATGACATTCATTTGGAAGTCGCCAGAAGAAAATGCCCGGGGGAGGGACTTTCTAATTTAGACCTTCCCCCCCTCTAGCGACGCTATATGCGGAGTGAATAAAAAACAAACTAACAAACAAACAAGCAGAGTTACTAAGAAAGTGATTAACAGTGACATGACATCAGTGACGCAACAACAGTTGATTCATACCACAAAACTAGTCTAACAAATCAAGATGGAGGATTTAGAAAGAATAGAAAATCAAGTGTTTGAAGAAAATCGAACCAAGGACACTTATCTTATCTTCTTCTTATCTTATAGAATACAGACGTTACTTCAAAAAAAGATGATTACGCCCTACGCGTCATTCATCTAGTCATGCATGTTAAGTTGTTAATCAATGACTTAAAATTCTGCCAAGCCATTGGTTTTCTTGACTGGCTCAGGCGACCCATTCCATGCTCTAATAGCACTAGGGAATGAGCATTTGTACAAATTTGTCCTAGCATATGGAACGAGGAATGTGCCTTTATTTTTGTGTCTTGAGTATTTTATTAGATTTTGTTTTTGTATTTGAAGATTATGGTTCAGTGTTTTATGTATAATTGCTACTTTACTTTTGAGTCTTCATTACTAAAGGTGTTCCTCTAATCAAATGTGAATATTCGTTTGTAATGAATCTCACTGCTCTATTTTGTGTCTGTTCCAGTTTCTTAATGTTTACTTGAGTTGAGGGGTCCCAAATAGAGGATATATATTCTAATATTGGCCTAACCAAGGTTAAATAACATTTTAGTTTTATTTTCTTAATTGATGTATAGAGATTTCTTTAAAATAAACCCTAATGCTTTGTTGGATTTTTTGATAGTTTCATCATATGGGGATTCCATGACAGTTTTTCATTTGTTCTAACACCTAGGTATTTGCGTTTTTAGTCTGTCCTTCTATGAATACTTGCTTAAATATGTTACTTTTTTACTCCAGCTAACAGACTCACATGAACCTCGCGAGGTGGTCAAAGAAAGCGCTTCAGGGACACCCTCAAAGCTTCTCTGAAATCGTTCAGCATAGACCCAGGCACCTGGGAGACAGAGGCACATAACAGAGCATCATGGCGTCGCGCTGTGAAAACTGGCGCACAGGTTGCTGAGGAAAAGAGAACCACGCTGGCAGAAGAAAAACGTCAGAGAAGAAAAGCAAGGCCAACGACACTAGCTCCAGCTGGAATAACCTGCCCAGTGTGCGGCCGAATATTCCTGGCTCACATAGGTCTCGCCAGCCACATGAGGAGGCATAAAACCCCAGTGCAAAGCCCTCAGCCCACTGGATGACAAAGTGGTCATCATCGAACCACGATGGACGAACTATATATATGAACCTATAAAACTCTTCTTACTGTTTTCACGTGAACTAAGTCGACCCGAATAAATTGCTGAAGATGTGAAGTCCTACAGAGTGTCGTCTCTTTGATATTGCTGGACACATGGAAATAATGTTTTGATCGGTGGACATTTTATTTCTCTAGTCGGGGAGACATCTACAGATCTATACCATGTTATGAAAAAAACAACTATATAAAATTACGGAGTTTCTATTACATCGTATCAAATAGTTTGGATCAGTCATGTAATTAAATGTGTACTAGATCTAGGCTACCAATAATACGAGAGTGAGACGTCGAACTAAACGTGAAATATCTTGGTTGAACTAATTATGGAGGAAATGTGCCGCTCATTTAGCCACAGGACACCCCCACACACACACACACACAGGAGCACGCGAATGTTTTGATTTAGTTTTCTTTTTCTTTAGCTGTTCTCTCCCTTTACCCGAGTCTCTTCTTTATCTCTCCATTACTCTCTGTCTCTATCTTTCTATCATTATGTCACTATATCTGTGTCAGTATCTATGTCTTTCTCTCTCTCTCTCTCTTACTCTCTGTCTCTATCTTTCTATCATTATGTCACTATATCTGTGTCAGTATCTATGTCATTCTCTCTCTCTCTCTCTTACTCTCTGTCTCTATCGTTCTATCATTATGTCACTATATCTGTGTCAGTATCTATGTCAATCTTTCTCTCTCTTACTCTCTGTCTCTATCTTTCTATCATTATGTCACTATCTGTGTCAGTATCTATGCCATTCTCTCTCCCTCTCTCTCTCTCTCTTACTTTCTGTCATTCTATCGTTCTATCATTATGTCACTATATCTTTGTCAGTATCTGTGTCAATCTTTCTCTCTCTCTCTCTTACTCTCTGTCTCTATCTTTCTATCATTATGTAACTATATCTGTGTCAGTATCTATGTCATTCTCTCTCTCTCTCTCTTACTTTCTGTCATTCTATCGTTCTATCATTATTTCACTATATCTGTGTCAGTATGTATCTATGTCAATCTCTCTCTCTCTCTCTCTTTATATATATATATATATATATATATATATATATATATATATATATATATATATATATATATATATATATTATATTAGAATCACTGCAGTATAGATGAAACCATATCTTTGTAGCAGATATTATATCTATATTAGATGCACACCAAATCTAATTCGTGATGTACCACTACATTGCAATATGGTGATAGTATTGTGATGCGCGCTGACTGACCAGAAAACGTTCGAACGTAAAAGCCAAGCAGTCAAGCACTTAACTAATCTAAAAGACCTGCAACTACATTGTCTAGCCACCATGACCTAAGCAGAAAGACGGTAGACAGATCATGTGTGGTGCCGGTCCAACTGACTAGGCCCGTCACTAGGGGATAGGTAAAGGTGAAGGTTATACTCTCTACCTCCGAATTTTTTATCACAGATATTCAAATACTACTAATGTAAGATAATATAAGATAATTTTTATTGATCCAATCAAATGGAAATTCAGTTTGACTACCATTGGGAATACCATTTAGACAATGGTTTATCTTGCTACTCGGTTATCTCCTCTTGGCAAAAAAAAATAACATTTGGGGTCGTAAATTAGTTTTTTCTTATGTATTCTATGCATTCTGAAGATATATTTTTAAATTGAATTCTGTACACAAATAAGAAGAGTTGGGGCCAGACCCCGATTACACTCGATACACGCCAGGTGTAGAACTTATAAAGCAATGTTCAGTCATGCATTTGACCTCAGGTGAGGCTCTGAACTTGTTACTTCCGGTTTTCCAAGAACGTAGTTGTATAAACCCAATGGTCCAACAGTCATTTGTGCAGCCCCAATGGTCCAACAGACATTTGTGCAGCCCCAATGAAGACATTTATCTGTGCAGCCCCAATGAAAATATTTATCTGTGCAGCCCCAATGGTCCAACAGACTACAGGGGTAGGTGAAGATGGACATCAAACTAAATCGCTAGCCGAGTAGTTGACATCTTTACACATCACAAGAAACGCTATCAAAAAATACGTGTTTAAAAAAGAAACTACCTCCTGCTTCTATGCACAACTTATTGAGCACAGATTGTGTCTCTCTCTCTTAACTATTAAACAACGTTAGATTTAAAACCATTTTTTTATCCCCCCCCCTCTCTAATCTCTCAAATAAGAAAAACCTAAATAATACTGTACAAATACTTAAAGAAAAGACCAAAGCTTATACGAAGTGTAATTATATTAATTTAGGTCGAAGCCCATTCCAAAACGAGCAACAGAGCCCATTCCAAAACAAGCAACAGAGCCCATTCCAAAACAAGCAAGAGAGCCCATTCCAAAACATTACGACAATGCCCGCATTGGAGTAGATGGGAGACAAATGTATTCTGTTCGTGACTGGACCACATCGTTGAGACGATACTTGATTTCAAATTACCCAGAGATCCAATTCATTTTTTTTCTATTTCTGTTAAGACATTTGTCAAATCGCATACTCCCGCATCATCTTAACTATGCATAGCTATACCTAAATATCTATGCATATAGTATACCTTATTAAAGAAATAAATTCAACCTGACCAATTGGTATGTATAGATGAAGTAAACTGGTGCACTGGAGAGCATAGAGGAGCCACTATCGCTTGAGACTTGATACCAGCCACTATCGCTTGAGACTTGATACCAGCCGCTATCGCTTGAGACTTGATACCAGCCACTATCGCTTGAGACTTGATACCAGCCACTATCGCTTGAGAATTGATACCAGAAACTATCGCTTGAGACTTGATACCAGCCACTATCGCTTGAGACTTGATACCAGCCACTATCGCTTGAGACTTGATACCAGCCACTAACGCTTGAGACTTGATACCAGCCACTATCGCTTGAGACTTGATACCAGCCACTATCGCTTGAGACTTGATACCAGCCACTATCGCTTGAGACTTGATACCAGCCACTATCGCTTGAGAATTGATACCAGCCACTATCGCTTGAGACTTGATACCAGCCACTATCGCTTGAGACTTGATACCAGCCACTATCGCTTGAGACTTGATACCAGCCACTAACGCTTGAGACTTGATACCAGCCACTAACGCTTGAGACTTGATACCAGCCACTATCGCTTGAGACTTGATACCAGCCACTATCGCTTGAGACTTGATACCAGCCACTATCGCTTGAGACTTGATACCAGCCACTATTGCTTGAGATCTATCGAGCTTATATATCACAGAAACAACGAGTTCAAATGACCAATTTATTGAATTTGCTTAGCGCCTAATTAACCAAAAAAAAAAAAAAAGAAGTTAGGCACCCCTTTCAGAACTAGAGATCTATAGAGCAGATGATGTAAAGGTCAACAGCACATAGACCTAGGGAGAGCAAAGGAATCATCCCCCAGATACCCCCCACCCCATTACCCACATGTTTCGATGTCACTTGCCGCTCACCATGATTTAGTTGTTTTTTGAAAGACATATTAATGATGAGATCAAATGACGTAGTACGTGGGAAACATAGGAGTTAATTAGAGACATATTATTTCTTGAGTTGAATCATACAATTTAGCATGACATTTTCATCTTTTTAGGATAAGAAAATAGCAAATAAATAAATAATAAGCACAATTTTTAGGTCATCATATTTTATCAGTGGCGTCACTAGGGTCGGTGTCATATATATATATATATATATATATATATATATATATATATATACTATACACTTATTCTTTGACGTCACACATGGGTAAACTCAACTATCAATCATTCTTTCATCATTTCCACAGACACGTGTACGAAAGAAATGGAATAAATTATCCTCAGACTAGAAGGATGGGCTCCACAAACCTGCAGTGGTAGTTTACAAGAACTTAGACTAGAAGGATGGGCTCCACAAACCTGCAGTGGTAGTTTACAAGAACTTAGACTAGAAGGATGGGCTCCACAAACCTGCAGTGGTAGTTTACAAGAACTTAGACTAGAAGGATGGGCTCCACAAACCTGCAGTGGTAGTTTACAAGAACTTAGACTAGAAGGATGGGCTCCACAAACCTGCAGTGGTAGTTTACAAGAACTTAGACTAGAAGGATGGGCTCCACAAACCTGCAGTGGTAGTTTACAAGAACTTAGACTAGAAGGATGGGCTCCACAAACCTGCAGTGGTAGTTTACAAGAACTTAGACTAGAAGGATGGGCTCCACAAATACAAAAACAAAATCTAATAAAATACTCTGAAAGACACAAAAATAAAGGAACATTCCTCGTCCCATATGCTAGGACAAATTTGTACAAATACTCCTTCTTCCCTAGTGCTATTAGAGCATGGAATGGGTTGCCTGAGCTAGCCAGAAAAACCAGTGACTTGGCAGAATTTAAGTCATTGGTTAATATGCATGACTAAATGCATGACGCTTAGGACGTAATCATCTTCTTTTTTGAAGTAACGTCTGTATTATATAAGATAAGATAAGGTAGTTTACAAGAAGACAAACTTTCTTTCTCTCTCTCTCACAATATCTCTCATACTTTCTTTCTTTAACACATTCTCTCACTCTCTGTTTCATTTTCTTGCTCATGTCTAAGCATGAGCTGATGTAAGTTCTAATATAGATATATGTAATAAAATGTCAAACAAATCCTACATAAATAAATACATAGATGAATCCATGATTTATTTCTTCATAAAGCATCGGCCATTTTTTATTTCTACAAGCAAAAAGCTAAAATGTTCGTGAATGTTCCCCCCCCCCTTCCCACAAGTATTAGAACATTATCTCTACAGTTCCGTAGTTATCAATGTTACGCGCTCTCTAAGGTCTATAACTTTGTTATAACCTCCCCTTGACAGAATTTGGAGCGGCTACTTCTCTTATTTGACTCTACATATAATAACACGAAGAAAGGGAGATAAATCAAGCAAGCTATTCCTCCAGATGGCGGCACTAGAGAGATTGTACTGCACTGGTGTCTAGCTCTTGGGGGAAAATGAAATTACGGAACGTTTTATATCCGGCACAAAAGATTTCCGTACTTCATAACATTTCATTTCGTGAAAAAATTCACTTCACCCCCTCCTCCCCCCCCCCCCCGCCCTCCTTTGTAAGCTTTAACGTTAAAACTAATTTGATGAATTGAATCAAATGTAGGGACAGACATTGATGTCTACAATTTCTCTATTCAGCTTGCAATTTTCATGGATGTGCGGACACGGTTCTCGAAAACGGCTCCAACGATTTTCCTAGAAATTTGACAGTCCATGAGTCCATGAGGAGTCCATGAGGAGTCCATGAGGAGTCCATGAGTCCATGAGTCCATGAGTCCATGAGTCCATGAGTAAATGAGTCCATGAGTCCATGAGTCCATGAGTCCATGAGTCCATGAGGAGTCCATGAGTCCATGAGTCCATGAGTCCATGAGTCCATGAGTCCATGAGTCCATGAGTCCATGAGTCCATGAGTCCATGAGTCCATGAGTCCATGAGGAGTCCATGAGTCCATGAGTCCATGAGTCCATGAGTCCATGAGTCCATGAGTCCATGAGTCCATGAGTCCATGAGTCCATGAGTCCATGAGTCCATGAGGAGTCCATGAGGAGTCCATGAGGAGTCAATGAGTCCATGAGTCCATGAGTCCATGAGTCCATGAGTCCATGAGTCCATGAGGAGTCCATGAGGAGTCAATGAGTCCATGAGTCCATGAGTCCATGAGTCCATGAGTCCATGAGTCCATGAGTCCATGAGTCCATGAGTCCATGAGTCCATGAGGAGTCCATGAGTCCATGAGTCCATGAGTCCATGAGGAGTCCATGAGTCCATGAGTCCATGAGTCCATGAGTCCATGAGTCCATGAGTCCATGAGTCCATGAGTCCATGAGTCCATGAGTCCATGAGTCCATGAGTCCATGAGTCCATGAGTCCATGAGTCCATGAGTCCATGAGGAGTCCATGAGTCCATGAGTCCATGAGGAGTCCATGAGTCCATGAGTCCATGAGTCCATGAGGAGTCCATGAGTCCATGAGTCCATGAGTCCATGAGTCCATGAGTCCATGAGTCCATGAGTCCATGAGTCCATGAGTCCATGAGTCCATGAGTCCATGAGTCCATGAGTCCATGAGTCCATGAGGAGTCCATGAGGAGTCCATGAGGAGTCCATGAGTCCATGAGTCCATGAGTCCATGAGTCCATGAGTCCATGAGTCCATGAGTCCATGAGTCCATGAGTCCATGAGTCCATGATGAGTCCATGAGTCCATGAGTCCATGAGTCCATGAGTCCATGAGTCCATGAGTCCATGAGTCCATGAGTCCATGAGTCCATGAGTCCATGAGTCCATGAGGAGTCCATGAGTCCATGAGTCCATGAGTCCATGAGTCCATGAGTCCATGAGTCCATGAGTCCATGAGTCCATGAGTCCATGAGTCCATGAGTCCATGAGTCCATGAGTCCATGAGGAGTCCATGAGTCCATGAGTCCATGAGTCCATGAGTCCATGAGTCCATGAGTCCATGAGTCCATGAGTCCATGAGTCCATGAGTCCATGAGTCCATGAGTCCATGAGTCCATGAGGAGTCCATGAGTCCATGAGTCCATGAGTCCATGAGTCCATGAGTCCATGAGTCCATGAGTCCATGAGTCCATGAGTCCATGAGTCCATGAGTCCATGAGTCCATGAGTCCATGAGTCCATGAGTCCATGAGTCCATGAGTCCATGAGTCCATGAGTCCATGAGTCCATGAGTCCATGAGTCCATGAGTCCATGAGTCCATGAGTCCATGAGTCCATGAGTCCATGAGTCCATGAGTCCATGAGGAGTCCATGAGGAGTCCATGAGGAGTCCATGAGTCCATGAGTCCATGAGTCCATGAGTCCATGAGTCCATGAGTCCATGAGTCCATGAGTCCATGAGTCCATGAGTCCATGTATATTTTGGTCCAAAGAGTTTTTGGTCACACACTTGGGAAAACTTTTTTTTTATTTTCTTACGTTAAATGTATTATTTGAAACATCGTGTTTCCACATTGACGAGTTCATTCCATAAATAGCACGCTCAGGAACATCGTGTTTCCACATTGACGAGTTCATTCCATAAATAGCACGCTCAGGAACATCGTGTTTCCACATTGACGAGATCATTCCATAAATAGCACGCTCAGGAACATCGTGTTTCCACATTGACGAGTTCATTCCATAAATAGCACGCTCAGGAACATCGTGTTTCCACATTGACGAGTTCATTCCATAAATAGCACGCTCAGGAACATCGTGTTTCCACATTGACGAGATCATTCCATAAATAGCACGCTCAGGAACATCGTGTTTCCACATTGACGAGTTCATTCCATAAATAGCACGCTCAGGAACATCGTGTTTCCACATTGACGAGTTCATTCCATAAATAGCACGCTCAGGAACATCGTGTTTCCACATTGACGAGATCATTCCATAAATAGCACGCTCAGGAACATCGTGTTTCCACATTGACGAGTTCATTCCATAAATAGCACGCTCAGGAACATCGTGTTTCCACATTGACGAGTTCATTCCATAAATAGCACGCTCAGGAACATCGTGTTTCAACATTGACGAGTTCATTCCATAAATAGCACGCTCAGGAACATCGTGTTTCCACATTGACGAGTTCATTCCATAAATAGCACGCTCAGGAACATCGTGTTTCCACATTGACGAGATCATTCCATAAATAGCACGCTCAGGAACATCGTGTTTCCACATTGACGAGTTCATTCCATAAATAGCACGCTCAGAAACATCGTGTTTCCACATTGACGAGTTCATTCCATAAATAGCACGCTCAGGAACATCGTGTTTCCACATTGACGAGATCATTCCATAAATAGCACGCTCAGGAACATCGTGTTTCCACATTGACGAGTTCATTCCATAAATAGCACGCTCAGGAACATCGTGTTTCCACATTGACGAGTTCATTCCATAAATAGCACGCTCAGGAACATCGTGTTTCCACATTGACGAGATCATTCCATAAATAGCACGCTCAGGAACATCGTGTTTCCACATTGACGAGTTCATTCCATAAATAGCACGCTCAGGAACATCGTGTTTCCACATTGACGAGTTCATTCCATAAATAGCACGCTCAGGAACATCGTGTTTCCACATTGACGAGATCATTCCATAAATAGCACGCTCAGGAACATCGTGTTTCCACATTGACGAGATCATTCCATAAATAGCACGCTCAGGAACATCGTGTTTCCACATTGACGAGTTCATTCCATAAATAGCACGCTCAGGAACATCGTGTTTCCACATTGACGAGTTCATTCCATAAATAGACGCTCAGGAACATCGTGTTTCCACATTGACGAGTTCATTCCATAAATAGCACGCTCAGGAACATCGTGTTTCCACATTGACGAGATCATTCCATAAATAGCACGCTCAGGAACATCGTGTTTCCACATTGACGAGTTCATTCCATAAATAGCACGCTCAGGAACATCGTGTTTCCACATTGACGAGATCATTCCATAAATAGCACGCTCAGGAACATCGTGTTTCCACATTGACGAGTTCATTCCATAAATAGCACGCTCAGGAACATCGTGTTTCCACATTGACGAGATCATTCCATAAATAGCACGCTCAGGAACATCGTGTTTCCACATTGACGAGATCATTCCATAAATAGCACGCTCAGGAACATCGTGTTTCCACATTGACGAGTTCATTCCATAAATAGCACGCTCAGGAACATCGTGTTTCCACATTGACGAGTTCATTCCATAAATAGACGCTCAGGAACATCGTGTTTCCACATTGACGAGTTCATTCCATAAATAGCACGCTCAGGAACATCGTGTTTCCACATTGACGAGTTCATTCCATAAATAGACGCTCAGGAACATCGTGTTTCCACATTGACGAGTTCATTCCATAAATAGCACGCTCAGGAACATCGTGTTTCCACATTGACGAGATCATTCCATAAATAGCACGCTCAGGAACATCGTGTTTCCACATTGACGAGTTCATTCCATAAATAGCACGCTCAGGAACATCGTGTTTCCACATTGACGAGTTCATTCCATAAATAGACGCTCAGGAACATCGTGTTTCCACATTGACGAGATCATTCCATAAATAGCACGCTCAGGAACATCGTGTTTCCACATTGACGAGTTCATTCCATAAATAGACGCTCAGGAACATCGTGTTTCCACATTGACGAGATCATTCCATAAATAGCACGCTCAGGAACATCGTGTTTCCACATTGACGAGATCATTCCATAAATAGCACGCTCAGGAACATCGTGTTTCCACATTGACGAGTTCATTCCATAAATAGCACGCTCAGGAACATCGTGTTTCCACATTGACGAGATCATTCCATAAATAGCACGCTCAGGAACATCGTGTTTCCACATTGACGAGTTCATTCCATAAATAGCACGCTCAGGAACATCGTGTTTCCACATTGACGAGTTCATTCCATAAATAGACGCTCAGGAACATCGTGTTTCCACATTGACGAGTTCATTCCATAAATAGACGCTCAGGAACATCGTGTTTCCACATTGACGAGATCATTCCATAAATAGCACGCTCAGGAACATCGTGTTTCCACATTGACGAGATCATTCCATAAATAGCACGCTCAGGAACATCGTGTTTCCACATTGACGAGTTCATTCCATAAATAGCACGCTCAGGAACATCGTGTTTCCACATTGACGAGTTCATTCCATAAATAGACGCTCAGGAACATCGTGTTTCCACATTGACGAGTTCATTCCATAAATAGCACGCTCAGGAACATCGTGTTTCCACATTGACGAGATCATTCCATAAATAGCACGCTCAGGAACATCGTGTTTCCACATTGACGAGATCATTCCATAAATAGCACGCTCAGGAACATCGTGTTTCCACATTGACGAGATCATTCCATAAATAGCACGCTCAGGAACATCGTGTTTCCACATTGACGAGTTCATTCCATAAATAGCACGCTCAGGAACATCGTGTTTCCACATTGACGAGTTCATTCCATAAATAGACGCTCAGGAACATCGTGTTTCCACATTGACGAGTTCATTCCATAAATAGCACGCTCAGGAACATCGTGTTTCCACATTGACGAGTTCATTCCATAAATAGACGCTCAGGAACATCGTGTTTCCACATTGACGAGTTCATTCCATAAATAGCACGCTCAGGAACATCGTGTTTCCACATTGACGAGATCATTCCATAAATAGCACGCTCAGGAACATCGTGTTTCCACATTGACGAGTTCATTCCATAAATAGCACGCTCAGGAACATCGTGTTTCCACATTGACGAGTTCATTCCATAAATAGACGCTCAGGAACATCGTGTTTCCACATTGACGAGTTCATTCCATAAATAGCACGCTCAGGAACATCGTGTTTCCACATTGACGAGTTCATTCCATAAATAGACGCTCAGGAACATCGTGTTTCCACATTGACGAGTTCATTCCATAAATAGCACGCTCAGGAACATCGTGTTTCCACATTGACGAGATCATTCCATAAATAGCACGCTCAGGAACATCGTGTTTCCACATTGACGAGATCATTCCATAAATAGCACGCTCAGGAACATCGTGTTTCCACATTGACGAGATCATTCCATAAATAGACGCTCAGGAACATCGTGTTTCCACATTGACGAGATCATTCCATAAATAGCACGCTCAGGAACATCGTGTTTCCACATTGACGAGATCATTCCATAAATAGCACGCTCAGGAACATCGTGTTTCCACATTGACGAGATCATTCCATAAATAGCACGCTCAGGAACATCGTGTTTCCACATTGACGAGTTCATTCCATAAATAGCACGCTCAGGAACATCGTGTTTCCACATTGACGAGATCATTCCATAAATAGCACGCTCAGGAACATCGTGTTTCCACATTGACGAGATCATTCCATAAATAGCACGCTCAGGAACATCGTGTTTCCACATTGACGAGATCATTCCATAAATAGACGCTCAGGAACATCGTGTTTCCACATTGACGAGATCATTCCATAAATAGACGCTCAGGAACATCGTGTTTCCACATTGACGAGATCATTCCATAAATAGCACGCTCAGGAACATCGTGTTTCCACATTGACGAGATCATTCCATAAATAGCACGCTCAGGAACATCGTGTTTCCACATTGACGAGATCATTCCATAAATAGACGCTCAGGAACATCGTGTTTCCACATTGACGAGATCATTCCATAAATAGCACGCTCAGGAACATCGTGTTTCCACATTGACGAGATCATTCCATAAATAGCACGCTCAGGAACATCGTGTTTCCACATTGACGAGTTCATTCCATAAATAGCACGCTCAGGAACATCGTGTTTCCACATTGACGAGTTCATTCCATAAATAGCACGCTCAGGAACATCGTGTTTCCACATTGACGAGATCATTCCATAAATAGCACGCTCAGGAACATCGTGTTTCCACATTGACGAGATCATTCCATAAATAGCACGCTCAGGAACATCGTGTTTCCACATTGACGAGATCATTCCATAAATAGACGCTCAGGAACATCGTGTTTCCACATTGACGAGATCATTCCATAAATAGCACGCTCAGGAACATCGTGTTTCCACATTGACGAGATCATTCCATAAATAGCACGCTCAGGAACATCGTGTTTCCACATTGACGAGATCATTCCATAAATAGCACGCTCAGGAACATCGTGTTTCCACATTGACGAGATCATTCCATAAATAGCACGCTCAGGAACATCGTGTTTCCACATTGACGAGATCATTCCATAAATAGACGCTCAGGAAATCGTGTTTCCACATTGACGAGATCATTCATAAATAGCACGCTCAGGAACATCGTGTTTCCACATTGACGAGATCATTCCATAAATAGCACGCTCAGGAACATCGTGTTTCCACATTGACGAGATCATTCCATAAATAGCACGCTCAGGAACATCGTGTTTCCACATTGACGAGATCATTCCATAAATAGCACGCTCAGGAACATCGTGTTTCCACATTGACGAGATCATTCCATAAATAGACGCTCAGGAACATCGTGTTTCCACATTGACGAGATCATTCCATAAATAGCACGCTCAGGAACATCGTGTTTCCACATTGACGAGATCATTCCATAAATAGCACGCTCAGGAACATCGTGTTTCCACATTGACGAGATCATTCCATAAATAGCACGCTCAGGAACATCGTGTTTCCACATTGACGAGATCATTCCATAAATAGCACGCTCAGGAACATCGTGTTTCCACATTGACGAGATCATTCCATAATAGCACGCTCAGGAACATCGTGTTTCCACATGACGAGTTCATTCCATAAATAGCACGCTCAGGAACATCGTGTTTCCACATTGACGAGTTCATTCCATAAATAGACGCTCAGGAACATCGTGTTTCCACATTGACGAGTTCATTCCATAAATAGCACGCTCAGGAACATCGTGTTTCCACATTGACGAGTTCATTCCATAAATAGCACGCTCAGGAACATCGTGTTTCCACATTGACGAGTTCATTCCATAAATAGCACGCTCAGGAACATCGTGTTTCCACATTGACGAGTTCATTCCATAAATAGCACGCTCAGGAACATCGTGTTTCCACATTGACGAGATCATTCCATAAATAGCACGCTCAGGAACATCGTGTTTCCACATTGACGAGATCATTCCATAAATAGCACGCTCAGGAACATCGTGTTTCCACATTGACGAGATCATTCCATAAATAGCACGCTCAGGAACATCGTGTTTCCACATTGACGAGATCATTCCATAAATAGCACGCTCAGGAACATCGTGTTTCCACATTGACGAGTTCATTCCATAAATAGCACGCTCAGGAACATCGTGTTTCCACATTGACGAGATCATTCCATAAATAGCACGCTCAGGAACATCGTGTTTCCACATTGACGAGATCATTCCATAAATAGACGCTCAGGAACATCGTGTTTCCACATTGACGAGATCATTCCATAAATAGCACGCTCAGGAACATCGTGTTTCCACATTGACGAGATCATTCCATAAATAGCACGCTCAGGAACATCGTGTTTCCACATTGACGAGATCATTCCATAAATAGCACGCTCAGGAACATCGTGTTTCCACATTGACGAGATCATTCCATAAATAGCACGCTCAGGAACATCGTGTTTCCACATTGACGAGATCATTCCATAAATAGACGCTCAGGAACATCGTGTTTCCACATTGACGAGATCATTCCATAAATAGCACGCTCAGGAACATCGTGTTTCCACATTGACGAGATCATTCCATAAATAGCACGCTCAGGAACATCGTGTTTCCACATTGACGAGATCATTCCATAAATAGCACGCTCAGGAACATCGTGTTTCCACATTGACGAGATCATTCCATAAATAGCACGCTCAGGAACATCGTGTTTCCACATTGACGAGATCATTCCATAAATAGCACGCTCAGGAACATCGTGTTTCACATTGACGATTCATTCATAAATAGCACGCTCAGGAACATCGTGTTTCACATTGACGAGTTCATTCCATAAATAGACGCTCAGGAACATCGTGTTTCCACATGACGAGTTCATTCATAAATAGCACGCTCAGGACATCGTGTTTCCACATTGACGAGTTCATTCCATAAATAGCACGCTCAGGAACATCGTGTTTCCACATTGACGAGATCATTCCATAAATAGCACGCTCAGGAACATCGTGTTTCCACATTGACGAGATCATTCCATAAATAGCACGCTCAGGAACATCGTGTTTCCACATTGACGAGTTCATTCCATAAATAGCACGCTCAGGAACATCGTGTTTCCACATTGACGAGTTCATTCCATAAATAGACGCTCAGGAACATCGTGTTTCCACATTGACGAGTTCATTCCATAAATAGCACGCTCAGGAACATCGTGTTTCCACATTGACGAGTTCATTCCATAATAGACGCTCAGGAACATCGTGTTTCCACATTGACGAGTTCATTCCATAAATAGCACGCTCAGGAACATCGTGTTTCCACATTGACGAGATCATTCCATAAATAGCACGCTCAGGAACATCGTGTTTCCACATTGACGAGTTCATTCCATAAATAGCACGCTCAGGAACATCGTGTTTCCACATTGACGAGTTCATTCCATAAATAGACGCTCAGGAACATCGTGTTTCCACATTGACGAGTTCATTCCATAAATAGCACGCTCAGGAACATCGTGTTTCCACATTGACGAGTTCATTCCATAAATAGACGCTCAGGAACATCGTGTTTCCACATTGACGAGTTCATTTCATAAATAGCACGCTCAGGAACATCGTGTTTCCACATTGACGAGATCATTCCATAAATAGCACGCTCAGGAACATCGTGTTTCCACATTGACGAGATCATTCCATAAATAGCACGCTCAGGAACATCGTGTTTCCACATTGACGAGATCATTCCATAAATAGACGCTCAGGAACATCGTGTTTCCACATTGACGAGATCATTCCATAAATAGCACGCTCAGGAACATCGTGTTTCCACATTGACGAGATCATTCCATAAATAGCACGCTCAGGAACATCGTGTTTCCACATTGACGAGATCATTCCATAAATAGCACGCTCAGGAACATCGTGTTTCCACATTGACGAGTTCATTCCATAAATAGCACGCTCAGGAACATCGTGTTTCCACATTGACGAGATCATTCCATAAATAGCACGCTCAGGAACATCGTGTTTCCACATTGACGAGATCATTCCATAAATAGCACGCTCAGGAACATCGTGTTTCCACATTGACGAGATCATTCCATAAATAGACGCTCAGGAACATCGTGTTTCCACATTGACGAGATCATTCCATAAATAGACGCTCAGGAACATCGTGTTTCCACATTGACGAGATCATTCCATAAATAGCACGCTCAGGAACATCGTGTTTCCACATTGACGAGATCATTCCATAAATAGCACGCTCAGGAACATCGTGTTTCCACATTGACGAGATCATTCCATAAATAGCACGCTCAGGAACATCGTGTTTCCACATTGACGAGATCATTCCATAAATAGCACGCTCAGGAACATCGTGTTTCCACATTGACGAGATCATTCCATAAATAGACGCTCAGGAACATCGTGTTTCCACATTGACGAGATCATTCCATAAATAGCACGCTCAGGAACATCGTGTTTCCACATTGACGAGATCATTCCATAAATAGCACGCTCAGGAACATCGTGTTTCCACATTGACGAGTTCATTCCATAAATAGCACGCTCAGGAACATCGTGTTTCCACATTGACGAGTTCATTCCATAAATAGCACGCTCAGGAACATCGTGTTTCCACATTGACGAGATCATTCCATAAATAGCACGCTCAGGAACATCGTGTTTCCACATTGACGAGATCATTCCATAAATAGCACGCTCAGGAACATCGTGTTTCCACATTGACGAGATCATTCCATAAATAGACGCTCAGGAACATCGTGTTTCCACATTGACGAGATCATTCCATAAATAGCACGCTCAGGAACATCGTGTTTCCACATTGACGAGATCATTCCATAAATAGCACGCTCAGGAACATCGTGTTTCCACATTGACGAGATCATTCCATAAATAGCACGCTCAGGAACATCGTGTTTCCACATTGACGAGATCATTCCATAAATAGCACGCTCAGGAACATCGTGTTTCCACATTGACGAGATCATTCCATAAATAGACGCTCAGGAACATCGTGTTTCCACATTGACGAGATCATTCCATAAATAGCACGCTCAGGAACATCGTGTTTCCACATTGACGAGATCATTCCATAAATAGCACGCTCAGGAACATCGTGTTTCCACATTGACGAGATCATTCCATAAATAGCACGCTCAGGAACATCGTGTTTCCACATTGACGAGATCATTCCATAAATAGCACGCTCAGGAACATCGTGTTTCCACATTGACGAGATCATTCCATAAATAGACGCTCAGGAACATCGTGTTTCCACATTGACGAGATCATTCCATAAATAGCACGCTCAGGAACATCGTGTTTCCACATTGACGAGATCATTCCATAAATAGCACGCTCAGGAACATCGTGTTTCCACATTGACGAGATCATTCCATAAATAGCACGCTCAGGAACATCGTGTTTCCACATTGACGAGATCATTCCATAAATAGCACGCTCAGGAACATCGTGTTTCCACATTGACGAGATCATTCCATAAATAGCACGCTCAGGAACATCGTGTTTCCACATTGACGAGTTCATTCCATAAATAGCACGCTCAGGAACATCGTGTTTCCACATTGACGAGTTCATTCCATAAATAGACGCTCAGGAACATCGTGTTTCCACATTGACGAGTTCATTCCATAAATAGCACGCTCAGGAACATCGTGTTTCCACATTGACGAGTTCATTCCATAAATAGCACGCTCAGGAACATCGTGTTTCCACATTGACGAGTTCATTCCATAAATAGCACGCTCAGGAACATCGTGTTTCCACATTGACGAGTTCATTCCATAAATAGCACGCTCAGGAACATCGTGTTTCCACATTGACGAGATCATTCCATAAATAGCACGCTCAGGAACATCGTGTTTCCACATTGACGAGATCATTCCATAAATAGCACGCTCAGGAACATCGTGTTTCCACATTGACGAGATCATTCCATAAATAGCACGCTCAGGAACATCGTGTTTCCACATTGACGAGATCATTCCATAAATAGCACGCTCAGGAACATCGTGTTTCCACATTGACGAGTTCATTCCATAAATAGCACGCTCAGGAACATCGTGTTTCCACATTGACGAGATCATTCCATAAATAGCACGCTCAGGAACATCGTGTTTCCACATTGACGAGATCATTCCATAAATAGACGCTCAGGAACATCGTGTTTCCACATTGACGAGATCATTCCATAAATAGCACGCTCAGGAACATCGTGTTTCCACATTGACGAGATCATTCCATAAATAGCACGCTCAGGAACATCGTGTTTCCACATTGACGAGATCATTCCATAAATAGCACGCTCAGGAACATCGTGTTTCCACATTGACGAGATCATTCCATAAATAGCACGCTCAGGAACATCGTGTTTCCACATTGACGAGATCATTCCATAAATAGACGCTCAGGAACATCGTGTTTCCACATTGACGAGATCATTCCATAAATAGCACGCTCAGGAACATCGTGTTTCCACATTGACGAGATCATTCCATAAATAGCACGCTCAGGAACATCGTGTTTCCACATTGACGAGATCATTCCATAAATAGCACGCTCAGGAACATCGTGTTTCCACATTGACGAGATCATTCCATAAATAGCACGCTCAGGAACATCGTGTTTCCACATTGACGAGATCATTCCATAAATAGCACGCTCAGGAACATCGTGTTTCCACATTGACGAGTTCATTCCATAAATAGCACGCTCAGGAACATCGTGTTTCCACATTGACGAGTTCATTCCATAAATAGACGCTCAGGAACATCGTGTTTCCACATTGACGAGTTCATTCCATAAATAGCACGCTCAGGAACATCGTGTTTCCACATTGACGAGTTCATTCCATAAATAGCACGCTCAGGAACATCGTGTTTCCACATTGACGAGTTCATTCCATAAATAGCACGCTCAGGAACATCGTGTTTCCACATTGACGAGTTCATTCCATAAATAGCACGCTCAGGAACATCGTGTTTCCACATTGACGAGATCATTCCATAAATAGCACGCTCAGGAACATCGTGTTTCCACATTGACGAGATCATTCCATAAATAGCACGCTCAGGAACATCGTGTTTCCACATTGACGAGATCATTCCATAAATAGCACGCTCAGGAACATCGTGTTTCCACATTGACGAGATCATTCCATAAATAGCACGCTCAGGAACATCGTGTTTCCACATTGACGAGATCATTCCATAAATAGCACGCTCAGGAACATCGTGTTTCCACATTGACGAGATCATTCCATAAATAGCACGCTCAGGAACATCGTGTTTCCACATTGACGAGTTCATTCCATAAATAGCACGCTCAGGAACATCGTGTTTCCACATTGACGAGTTCATTCCATAAATAGCACGCTCAGGAACATCGTGTTTCCACATTGACGAGTTCATTCCATAAATAGCACGCTCAGGAACATCGTGTTTCCACATTGACGAGATCATTCCATAAATAGCACGCTCAGGAACATCGTGTTTCCACATTGACGAGTTCATTCCATAAATAGACGCTCAGGAACATCGTGTTTCCACATTGACGAGATCATTCAATAAATAGCACGCTCAGGAACATTTTTGCGAAGCGTCTTGTCAGTATGGATCTATAATAGGCCTATCATTAGTATTTTATATACTCTGAGTGGATTTATTTATACATAAGCTTAACCAGGACTTTTTTTGTGGGGATAGCGGAACGGTTGCGGGTTACAAATTTTCCTTTTTTTAATAAAAAATCTTATATTCATTAGTTATTAAAAGTAATATAATCGCTCGTACGAAAAGTCTTCAGCTTCTTAAATGAGTAATTGTCGTACAAAACAAACCAGTTTTTTGTTACTTGCCAATTCATCAAATATATTGCATTTCATCTTAAACAACATCGTACCCACAAGGGGCGGCTTTTGCAATGCGCGGGGCTCTGGGCAAGCGTCATGTGTGGGGGCCTTAGCGGTAAGGGTAGTAATATATACCGTAAAATCATCCCCTAACGGGCTCATCTGTCTCTAACGCTGTAACAATAACAAAAATAACAATAACGTAGCTACATTACGTCAGTACATTCTAGACTGTAGTGTAATTGTTCTGCATTAACAGAAGCAAATAAAATGAAAGCAAAGTCAAGAAAACACTGTATATTTTTTTATTAGCTTTCATTTAAAAAAAAACAATTTTTTAAAAGTTGCATTTATGTTACTGCAAATGTTATAAATGACTCTTTCTTATACAATTTTCATAATTCAAAGAGTAGTTCAAACTTGATCCCTACCTATAGTCCTAATACAATCCATTTGAACGTCCATGTTTCAATACGAAATTAAACGATTTGGATTGGTTGCTTCCACCGACGTGTTTTTATTGTAAACTGTTACACGATGATAGCCTCTTAGAACCGGCAGGTCATTAGATACTGTCTTTACCGAAACTGAACGGTATTTTGAAACCAAAAATGTCATTTTAAGAGCCTAAATGGTGTTTGGTATCATAACGAGACTGGTAAAATATTGAGTAACAAGTCCTAGTTTATGAGAAGTGATTTTATTTTCGAAGTTGATGACAATAAATTCTCCGATGGCGCCCCCCCCCCCCTCAGGCGCGGCCGCGCGTTGCCTGGAGGGGTTGCCCCACTTGCCACACCTAAGGCCGCTACTGGTACCCACTATTAGCTTATTGTGAAACACCTAGAAAGTTACAAGCCCGTGATTTCTAATCTGGGAAGAGTTGTGTTTTGTTTTGTGTGTCTAATTTGAACCACGACATAATGCTCTGTTTCTGTTTTAAAGGCATTCTCGGATCTGAAATGTGGAAACCAGGTGATGCAGAGTGGCACTTTGGCCCAGGCGTTAGATTATCGTTAAGATAGAGATAACAGCGTCCCACCAATGAGATTTGTGGGCGATCAGACCCGGTCACTTTTTTTTTAAGTTCTTGACGAAGTTTATACGACTTTTACTGAAGACAGTGTCAAGGAGGAGATAGTCAGGTATATATTAGTAACTCTGAGATAGTCAGGTATATATTAGTAACTCTGAGATAGTCAGGTATATATTAGTAACTCTGAGATAGTCAGGTATATATTAGAAGCTCTGAGATAGTCAGGTATATATTAGAAGCTCTGAGATAGACAGAGAGAAACATGTAGAAATACATCGAGAGTAAGAGAGAATGAAAAGAGAGACAGATAAAGAGAAAGAAAGAAAGAATGAATGAGAGAGAGAAAGAAAAGGAGAGAAAAAAAGAAAAGGAGAAAGAGAAAGAGAGAGAGAGAGAGAAAGATAATTTACAAGACTGAAAAAGTTATTCACCAAACCACGCACACAGAACGAGTTAAAGAATGAGAGAAAAAAAAAGCGACATCGTGGACGACAATAGAAGCAGACATCAGACAGGAACAAAAAGATTTCTAAAACTAGATCTTGACATTTTGATCAACAAAAGGGTTAGAAAGATTTGAGAGGAAACCCTGTACAGTTAGGCCTAAAGATAAATCTATACTGTTAGGCCTACAAAGCTAGCTATACGGTTAGAACTACAGAGCTAGCTATACAGTTAGGCCTACAGAGCTAGCTATACAGTTAGGCCTACAGAGCTAGCTAGCTTCCTCTAACAACAGCTATCAAAGTGAAGGTCTCTTGGGAACAATAAAAAGTTAAAAATAAAACAGACAGCTTTGCCTCAGGCTGCGACTTTGTCTTGTGTCATCATTGGACATAAGGTCGTGTCAAAAGTCTTTGTAATAATTCAAACCATGACACAGACTAAAGACAAATCAGGTATCGACACACATCCATGCGCTGTTCCTCAGAGGGACCGTTACATAAATGGCGGGTCCCGCACAGTTAGCTTGGTACATTGAAGGAAAATGGCAGAAGATCCCGGTGTATTCTCGGCCTTCGGCCGTGTTTAGCCCTCGCGCCAAATGCAACGGTCAACAGCAATGCTTTACATAGGCATTGTCTAGGGTCTCTCCCACACAGAACTGTGTGTTTTTTTTACTGTTTGGCGTCCAAGCAGGTTTTTTTTCAAACTTAGGGTTCGAAGAGTCTTCAGCCCTTAGACATCAACAAGGTATCGACTAAGTCTACTAATACCTGTGTCAAGAGTTCTTTGGCTTACGTGTTGTTTATAATGTCTTTATTGTTGACAAGATGTATGTTTTAAAATGACAATTTAAATGATTCAAGTTTAGTTTTAAAATACTTCGTTGGTTGGACTACTAGAAGATAGAGTTGTGTCATGATTTATAATTAATGCTATAATTGTTTAGGATTTTGTTTTGTCATTTTTAGAGACTACAGTCAACAAAAAATTAGTGTGATCTGAGCAACTAAAAATTGTAGTCCATCAAATGATTCTATCTCTAAATAGTGTATCATGTGATTCTATCCCTATATAGCAAGGCAGTCTACCTCTCTACTTCAGGAATGTCCAACTGAAAACCAAAACGAAACCTAGTTTACACAAATGTAACCGACTATTGTAAGCCTATTATTTCAAATATTCTAAAATATTTTTTTCTTGAAATTTTCTATTTGTAACTACACGAAGCAGAAGTAACCAAGTCGTTCTCTTTGAGAAAGTGTCATTGGGCATACTACAATAGAGATTTGCTTCCAAGACAAGTTACTGAGGTTATAATGACATTAAATTTGTAATCAGTTTAGCAACCTTTTAGTTTCTCTGTTTTTCTTTTCATTAAAACTCTTTAGATTTTTTTTTAAAACACAAATCTCATGGAGGTCGTCAGAAAAGTAGCTAGTTCAGAGAGAAATAACCCCGGCATTAACTTAACCCAAACTGATCAATATTTCAATGGTATCTAAGAAAGACTATATCAGGATTTGATTTTGTAAGCATGTCTTCAAACTAACAAGAAAACGTATAACACAAACAAATGTTCCGTGACCTAGTCACAGCTACATCGGCAATACATCTATTGGTGTTAATTATTGTGAACAAGGACAGGGTGGTTATAGAAGATAAAGTAATGGTCCAGTTGGTTCTCCAACTAGTTCTTTCACTACTGATGAAAGCGAGAAGGGTTCGAACCTGTCTCGAGGTCAGCGAGACGACAGAACGACCAGTTAGTCACGTGATTTGTCAGAATAAAATGCACTCTCTCAGCATTATTTGTTAAAGTAGCCTATTGTGTAGCAATTAAAATGTTTGATGAACGCAACACAATAAATAAAAGAAGAAATGCTCTACTGGTTAGACAGATGTTTTCATGTTATTTATTTTTCTGTCAACTCTAAAACCAAAATAATCCTTTCAAATGAAACAAATAAAATGCACGATGTGTCAGCAGTCCAACACACCAGACTTCAGGTGTTCTAAAATGTTTCTCAGATGGTACACTACGTTCTCATCAGATGATACAATCAAGCTGAGAGACACGCATAGACGATTGAGACACACATATACATCTGTCTATGTGTTTTTCATACGAAGATGATCAATGATTGATTACATTCCTCTCAACAGATCCTCTAAATAACATACGTAATCAATATGTCTAAAAACAGGTGACAACATTCAGACCTAATGAACAACACACATGAAAGCTAATGTTTTGGCCAGGAAGCTAATGTTTACATAATGCCAAAATTATATTTGTTAAACAAAAACATACTTTTAAAAAATGGTAAATAATTCAACCCCAGGAAGCCTGGTTTCTCGACATAATGTAGACTTGATTGAAAAGCACATTTTAAAGCTGGGTGTACTTAGATATACTTTTAAATGTCTGTTTTTGTTTTTCAGTCTTAAAAATCTCTCTCTAACAATACTTGCACTTCAGCAGCACTTGCATATATATGAGTTTTTTTTTCGTCTTACAATTATTGATTACTGTTTTTTTTTTTGTTGTTGTTTTTTGGTGAGCATATTCGTTCAGAGATGAATGTGATCTATTGAAGCCTTCAGGGACGAATGTAGTCTCCTCCGTCATGTAAAACATTTATAGCTGACAGCACAAAGTGATACGATCCCTGTTTCTTCTGGAATGAATTGTTTTAATTCAAGTCTTCATAAATTAATATATATATATATATATATATATATATATATATATATATATATATATATATATATATATATATATATATGTACAGAGAGAGAGAGAGAGAGACCTAAGGTCTAAGTCTAATTATGTGTTTGAAACGATGTCTGTTTTTATTTTCTTTGCAGTTCTTTTAAAGTCAAAGGTTGATCGTAAAACTTGATGGTTCTCAATTTTTTTAAAACACGTCTTTTCAAGTCAGAAATTCATCATTTCATGGATCCTTCAGAAACCTGGATCCAAGAACCTGAACAGTTGATCTCACAAATGCCACCCAACGATTTTCCTAGAAATTTAGCAGTTGATGTATATGGCTGAGAAAAGAATGACTAGTTCCTTGGCCATACAAGGGGGTAAACTCTATTTGGACTGTTATAGTTTTACAAATTTAAAAAAATTAAATTTGACTGGAGACATAATTCACTGGCGGATCCAGGGGGGGGGCGGTATGGGCGATCGCCCCCCTACCCCCGAATAAGGGGGGACTGACGACTTTTAGTAAAGAAATCACACAATTTGTATACGAATTTATTAGTTATGTTAATAATATATACTAATTATTTATATTTCAAACTATTTTTAGATTATTTCGCCCCCCCCCCGCCGATTTGTTGGGATGGGGAGGTGGCGATGGCATCAATCCCTCCATACTATAAACTTTCGAGTGGGGGGGGGGCGGTCCAATTTATTTGTAGAAATCACAGCTTGTCAACGGAATCAATTAAATATCTATATAATTAAAACTTGTTATTGCTATTTTAACTGATCTTTATATTATGTCGTTTCCCTGTTAGCCGATTGGGTGGGGGGGGGGGCAAATACAGCTGCAGCCCTTCCAACCTAAACCCTTTGAGTGGGGGGGGGCGGTCCTACTTTTAATTAGGAATCATAGTTTGTGAACAAAATTAGTTGAATTACAATATAATGTTTATATTATGTTGCTACACTTCTGGTATCTTAGGCGATTTGGTGAGGTGGAGGGAGGAGGCGATTGCTTCTGCTGCCCTCCCCCCACTCTAGCCCTCTGAATTTCTGGGGTGGGGCGGTCCTAGTTTTATGGAGCAATCATAGTTTTTGAACAAAATTAGTTGAATATCTATATAATAAAAGCTATATATTGATGTTTTAATCCATTTGTCAATAATGTCGGATGGAAAGATGACGTCTTAAAACAGAAAAGTCAAATGTGGCGACAGAGTTTATGTAATTGCACACGAATTCATCTTAGTTATTTTAAGAAAGACTTTTTTTTTGGAAAATTTAGAATTCATACGAAATTTTTCATAATAAGAGTAACAATTGAGATGAGTTCTGAACCCAAATATTATTTTCCTAGTCATCTTTTAAACATTTACTCAAACTGATATTTAAAAAAATATTTTGGACAATAACTCACAATTTATGCTTGAATACTAAAAATGAAAAAAATTTTTAAGTAAAATCTAATTGGTTCAATTAATTTCTCCTCCCACTTCCAAAATGTTTTTTTTAGAGCTTTGAATTATAGTTCTGTAACAAACCAAATTACAAACATGCCTATTGAACAAAATGTATTACTTACAAATGAGCTTTTTTTTAAAAAAAAATATTATTTTTCGAATAGATGTTTTTTTAGCGTCGTTCCTCAAAGTTACTCCAAATCGGTTGTATTTGCGATTTAGTAAGAGCATGTAAAATCATATTAGAATATTTCTCAAGTCAAACATTATTCAAAATGTCCTATCTTAATAGGATGAATAATAAGCTGTAGATGTCAGGAAAATGCGTTTCTGCAGTTAAAAATGCAAGAAAACGATTTTGGCGTCGGGCCTTCGCCCCGATCCTCCATGGGGGAGCTTACAGCCTTAATCGAAATAATATGTGAGGTATCTTATTTTTTCAAGGAACAAATCGGTTGTATTTGCAAGTAGTAAGGGCCTATAAATTCATATTAGAATATTTTCAAGCAAAACATTATTCAAAAGATCCTTTTTGAATAGGATAAATAATGAGCTATGGATGTCAGGAGAATGCGGTTCTGCAGTGAAGAAAGCAAAAAAAAAAACGATTTTGGCGTCGGGTTTCGTCCCGGTCCCCACTGAGGGAGCTTACAGCGCTCCCCCAGACCCCCTAGCTGTCAAGAGAAAGGCCTCAGACCCCCAGACCCCCTAGCTGTCAAGAGAAAGGCCTCAGACCCCCAGACCCCCTAACTGTCAAGAGAAAGGCCTCAGACCCCCAGACCCCCTAACTGTCAAGAGAAAGGCCTCAGACCCCCAGACCCCCTAACTGTCAAGAGAAAGGCCTCAGACCCCCAGACCCCCTAGCTGTCAAGAGAAAGGCCTTAACGTTGATGTTTTTGTATGCTTTTTGAAACATTCTAATATATGCATAACTTTGATAGTTATATATATACTGTAAGCGCGTTTATGCTTAGGGTTAGGGTTTACTGGGTGTTAGGGTTAGGGTTTGGAAAAAAATCGCCCCCCCCCCCACTCCGAAGTTCTGGAGACATATCTATATTTAAAGCCAACATGGCGCAGTCAGCAGTATTACCGTAATTATGCAACAACTGAGTGACCTCAAATCAGTGAACATCAATACTGACAATTGGGAAGACATAGCTCTAGACCGCAACAGGTGGGGAGAGACAATGACAAAGAAAGCTATGGACAATGAAAGTACATGGGTCTCAGCCCAGGAAGAAAAACGCACAATCCGAAAAACGGCCAGCTCCTCTACCACTGAAGCAAAAGCCAAGGGGACCCTAACCTGTGCTATCTTTGGACGGGAGTGTCTCTCCAAAATAGGGCTCCACAGCCACATGAGGAAGTGTGCTCTGAGATGAACCATAGTCGTCCTACGACTGAAGGAGGCCAATGATGAGTGCATTTAGAGTTGCTTCAATTTTATGGTTTGACTGAAATCTTATATAGATTACATCTAGATTCTAGATTAGGAGTTCTATATCAGAACCTTAGCTCTACTGTTAGATATAATGAACAAACCAATAGATAATTGTAAAAGTACACCTTACTCACTATCCGAAACGAAAAATGCGTAAGTTCTAGCAGCTAAAGGTTTTACGGGTCAGTTACCCGAATTGATACAAAAAATCGTGTTTTTTATTATTTTTATTATATTAGAAATGTAATAATGGAGGTATTGTCTTTTTATTTTTTTAAAATACAGTTCAATCATTAGGACTTAAGACAAAAAGTAGACAATTTAGTTCAACTTTTAATCTAGAACTTAAACATCTTGAGTTCAACCCTAAATCTAGAAGATAACTTGAATTTAACCTTCAATCTAGAACATAAGTTTCAATTACCGATATGAAAGTGTTTGGCAAAACAAAGACTAATAATATATTTTTTTTACTCTTTCAGATTGGCCCTGTTTCAACTGAATGCCTTGATGACCTGTCGTGGTGAATCAGTTTCAACAAACTCCAACTTAAAAAAAAAAATGCGTCGGATCTCATCGATTTTGTTGTATGGTTAAAATGAATGAATTGTTCAACATAAATAGCTTGTGATCTCATTAATTCAAACAGCATAATGACAGGATATTCAATTTATAAGGTATTCTAATTTTAATTTCACACAAACTTGATCATGTCATTCAAACTCAAGGAGGAAATGTTTACTATAGAAATACAGCTAGTGAATCTCTTACAAGATCTCAATATTTGTAATGTGTAGCTGAGTGCTATACACCGCTTGAGGATCTATCGAAAGGGCTCTTGTTTGAATCGAGCTGAGTTGTGTTGGATGAGCGTCTAAATGCATCATGAAAATCTTCTCCCAAATACCCCCCCCCCCCAGGTTCACAAAAGAGATTGGACTTATTGGACTAATTGGACTAATTGGACTTATTGGACTAATTAGACTTATTGGACTAATTGGACTTATTGGACTAATTAGACTAATTGGACTTATTGGACTAATTGGACCAAACCAGTGAGTGTGCTAGAGCATGACAGATGCACTGGTCAGAAGAAAATGTCTCAATTCTGTGATGACCAACCTAATTCAATCTGCGGAACATTTTAATTTCCAACACTATTGTCGCGGGCCACATGAAGGAAAAGATACAAAAACTTAATAAAATAGACCTGAACCTATTGTATTTCCAACCCGAGGATCTAGTACATGACATGGAAGTATTGGGAGAGTTGAACGTTTATCTTTACACTTTAAACCTGAGGATCTAGTACATGACATGGAAGTATTGGGAGAGTTGAATGTTTCTCTTTACACTTCAAACCTGAGGATCTAGTACATGACATTGAAGTATTGGGAGAGTTGAATTATCTTTCAAACCCGAGGATCTAGTACATGACATGGAAGTTTTGGGAGAGTTGAATGTTGCTCTTTACACTACAAAACTGAGGATCTAGTACATGACATTGAAGTATTGGGAGAGTTGAATGTTTCTCTTTACACTTCAAACCTGAGGGTCTAGTACATGACATGGAAGTATTGGGAGAGTTGAATGTTCTCTTTACACTTCAAACCTGAGGATCTAGTACATGACATGGAAGTATTGGGAGAGTTGAATGTTCTCTTTACACTACAAATCTGAGGATCTAGTACATGACATGGAAGTAGTGGGGGAGTTGGATGTTCTCTTTACACTTTACTTTTTATAAAAACAGCCTCAGACTTACTTTATATAAAAACAAACATGTTGGCTAGCGATCGTATCATTTTCTACAAAAAAGTAAAGTTCTGTTCACTTTGCCTTGTAGATTCTATAGTCCTATTTCATGAACGCACAAATCTTAAATGCATTGGTAGTAATCCATTAGAAAAAAATGACAGCCTTAACGTAGGCAAAGAAACATGTTGAACATTTTGTTTGGGAGGGGGGGATTTTCTATATTTTGTGCCGACGTTTCGGCGGGCCGGATTGAAGCACGTCGCAGGCCGGATCTGGCCCGCGAGCCGTATTTTGGGCATCACTGTCTTAAACTGTACCACAAAGAAATCACTCAGCACTGAACAGAAGAGAAGTCTTACGAATGTCGTCCAAACTTCAAGACTAGGTCAGTTGAACAATCGTTGAAAGAACATTGAATGATTTGATAGTTAGGGAGATTTAGTTCAATGTTATCCTGGCCTAACTGACGTCATTGAAGGATGACCTAAATGATTGAATTGTTGGTGAAGGGACAATCTATTCTTTCCCTTTTCAAGTCAAATTAAACATTTTGTTTCAAATGTAAGTAGCTTGTATGACAGAGAGAATACTTGATATACCAATTTTTAATAACATTAAAAAAAAAGAATACTGTTTGTATAAATGTGTTAAAAATATACCGACAAAAGCCTTACATAAGGGTTTGTTAGGTTCTTTTAAACTATTAATACTGAATATTTGTAAAAACTTTTCGCTTTCAGAAATGCCTTTGCTTTAGAACTTTGAAAGATCTCAACTATCGCGATATCGAATTTTTAATATCTTTCTAGATTTTGATATCTAAACGGGACAGGGCACTAACAGCTGGGAAAAGTGGCACTGGATAGATACATGGAAAGCGAGCATAAAGGTAGGGTCCCGGATTGCAGACAGTAGTAGAAAGAAGGGTGAAAATGCAACGGCGCCTGGTGATTACATATGGCCAACCTGTGACGGCAGCTGTGTATCAAGGATTGGCCTCTTTAGTCAAACGAGAAGTTGCAAAGGAAAAAGGTAATCTCTCGAGACGTAAAATGCCACAGAAACGGGACAGACAGGCGGATGGACAGATAAACCTCATAAAACTAATAGGGGCTATTCCCCTTTCAGATGACGCTAAAAAGAAACTATTTGTTTCTTTCTAATTTATACAAGTTTGGACGGTAACAAATTAATTAAATAAAAAAAGAACTTTGCGTCACTTAAGGCTCGGGATCAACCAGTGATGTAACTCACAGTTAGTGTCGTGTGCAGCAACAAATGTGTAAAGAGTTCTAAGAATAATTCTCATCTGCAATCAAGCAAAAATAAATATTTCCATTCTTTCTGTCTCTATCTGTCTCTGTCTCTCTCCTCTCTCTTAATCCCTCTCGCTTTTTGTCTCTCTCTCTCTTTTAATATATATCTCTCTCTTAATCTCTCTCTCTCAATATCACTCTGTCCCTCTCATTTCCGGATGTTTTATAAACGCAAACATACATGACAGCCGATTTGTATTCATCTCCTGGATCCAACTTCTGTAGTCAAAGAATTTGTATTCATATAGATATGATATAGACATGATATAGACATGATATAGACATGATATAGACATGATATAGACATGATATAGACATGATATAGATATGTTCACTTTGGATTTTTTTTTCTCCTGTTATTAAAAGTGTTCTAACATCAAATTAGTTCCGACATGCTCACAGTTCTGAAGTGTCTCTCTTTAGATTCCATATGTTCAAAGTATTCCCTAAATACTGCTGAACTATCTTCAAACGTCTGTCAAATGTCACAAGATGACAAGTAACTTGAACTCTCGAGGTAGAGACCGACTTAACGGATGCACATACATACTCCACTCTCCCCCCCTCCCCCACCCATCCAAGGCCTCACCTCAAAACTAACTGCGCAGATTACCAACTACCTTGTACTCAAGGAGCGCATCACTTTTTAGTAGACAACAACAGTTGGGGGTTATCTCTCTTTGATTAAGGAAAGGAGAGAGCAAAAGAGAACTGTACTTATTAACCTCAACCTGGACTCTCAATCACTGACATGGATAGCAGACTAGCCACACAAGACGTAGATTTCTTTATTGCAACAAAAACAGTGGAAAGTATACTACATTTGCAAGATGCATGTTTGTGTGTTACAAGATGTCTGGGTTGGGAGAGAACAAAGGGAATTATGATTTTCACCTGTAGAGAAAACAAAAAAAGGGCCAGTCACGTGACGGAACAATTCCAGATATTCATTAGGATTGACAAACAAACAAGTTTTGTCGACATCGATCTCAGCTTTACAAGTGCACGGTCAGATCCAACCAGTTTGAAGGACGGAATGCTAATAAACATCAGCCCTTTTAGTGCATGCTCAATGAGACGGATGTTGAGATCTACAGTCGTTTTGATAGAGACAAACTGTTTGGAGATCTTGCTTCTAGCGTTGGCAACACTTTGAGACTGTCAAGCATAAACAAGCGTATGATACATGTGTTTTCTTTTAAATGTGTAGATTGGTAGACCTAAGCAAGGATAGGTCATGTCTAGATCAATATGTGGGATCTTTGTTTCCAGAGTAGTGTCCGTAAATGACCATGTGTTTTATGATGCCGATGCCTTTGTAGGCATTGGGAGTGTGTGTGTGTTTCTGTGTGAACGTGTATGTGTTGCGTGTCTGTACATGACTTTGGCTAGGATGTGTAAATAAATTAGGATGGGATGTTTTGTAACTAAATTGTGTGTGCGTGTTGTGTCTGATGTGCGTGTGTTGTGATTTGTATTTTGAAGAGTCTCCAGCGGGAATTCATGCACTCAACTCAAATGTTTCTTTGTATTTAATAAAGAGCTGAATAAATGCATAGATGTTTGGGTCAATGTTTGGGCTGTCTTACTATGTTAGACGTTTTACATGTTACGGATGTTCCTTTAGGTTTGAGGATTATTACATCCTGGTCTCATCTTGGACTTGAATAGAAGATAGTGCAAGCTGACTGGAAAGACTCGCGATATTGATGAATTTCAAATGCGAATCGAAATGAGAACTAACAGATCAACAACATCTCGGCTTCAGAAAGAAGGAATGGATTCTTGAAATGTTTTCAACTCGAAAATTAAGTTATTCTTTTTTTAAAAAGGATTTCTGTTAATTCTTCTAGATTCCCCCTGCAATCAATTGGATATTGATTAATTAGATTGATTTTTCTAAATATACCAACAAGTATAGTCTTGCAGAGTCACATTTTCTATTTAGTTGGTAACACTGATGTTCTATTGAACGCCCTTATCTTATCTTATCTTGTAAAATACAGACGTTACTTCAAAAGAGAAGAGGATTACGTCCACGTGTGTTCCTAGGTCAATCTAGTCATGCATGTCAATCAATGACTTCAATTCTGCCAAGTCACTGGTTTTCCTGGCTAGCTCAGGCAACCCATTCCATGCTCTAATAGCACTAGGGAAGAAGGAGTATTTGTACAAATTTGTCCTAGCATATGGAACAAGGAATGTGCCTTTATCTTTTTGTCTTTCTGAGTATTTTATTAGATTTTGTTTTTTGGATATGATGATTATGATTCAGTGTCTTATGCATAATTGCTACTTTAATTGAAAGTCTTCCTTTCTGAAGTTTTTTTTTTTATATAGTCCAGTGTTTCCCAAAGTCTTCCCTTAACGGAACACTTCTCATCTTCTGAGTATTTAGCGGAACACTTTGTTTATTTTTTAAGGGAGGTTAATTAACACGGATGACCTTCTAATTAATTATTCCAATAGTTTGAGAAACACATATTCATGCCTCGCAGAACACCAGAGTACCGCAGTGGACACCGCACTTTCATAGGCCGCGCGCTATTAATTATTATTAATAAATTTTTAAATTTAACCAATTTAACTTATAACTGGGTTTTCGATGTTTAATTACTAGATCTAGATCTAAACTTTAAATTATATGTTACATAGGTTAGGGTTGAAAAAAAAACTGCGTTTATTATGATATGTATTCATAGATCACACGTCAATCAACTTTTTGTTGCGGGCACAACATGGCCTAAATTGTGCCGATGTGCCATAAAATCTAAAATCCAAATCCATTTAACTTTTGGTTTTCTACCTTTGAGTACATCTACATGCTAGTACTTATGTATTTACCTCTGAGTACATCTACATGCTAGTACTTATGTATTTACCTCTGAGTACATCTACATGCTAGTACTTATGTATTTACCTCTGAATACATCTACATGCTAGTACTTATGTGTTTACCTCTGAGTACATCTACATGCTAGTACTTATGTATTTACCTTTGAATACATCTACATGCTAGTACTTATGTATTTACCTTTGAATACATCTACATGCTAGTACTTATGTGTTTACCTCTGAGTACATCTACATGCTAGTACTTATGTATTTACCTTTGAATACATCTACATGCTAGTACTTATGTATTTACCTTTGAATACATCTACATGCTAGTACTTATGTATTTACCTTTGAATACATCTACATGCTAGTACTTATGTATTTACCTTTGAATACATCTACATGCTAGTACTTATGCGTTTACCTCTGAGTACATCTACATGCTAGTACTTATGTGTTTACCTCTGAGTACATCTACATGCTAGTACTTATGTATTTACCTTTGAATACATCTACATGCTAGTACTTATGTGTTTACCTCTGAGTACATCTACATGCTAGTACTTATGCGTTTACCTCTGAGTACATCTACATGCTAGTACTTATGTATTTACCTCTGAGTACATCTACATGCTAGTACGTATGTGTTTACCTTTGAGTACATCTACATGTTAGTACTTATGTGTTTACCTCTGAGTACATCTACATGCTAGTACGTATGTGTTTACCTCTGAGTACATCTACATGCTAGTACTTATGTATTTACCTCTGAGTACATCTACATGCTAGTACGTATGTGTTTACCTCTGAGTACATCTACATGCTAGTACTTATGTATTTACCTCTGAGTACATCTACATGCTAGTACGTATGTGTTTACCTCTGAGTACATCTACATGCTAGTACTTATGTATTTACCTCTGAGTACATCTACGTGCCAGTAATGTCCACTAAGATGACCATTTCATATAACGAGGTAGTTGTAGAAGTCCAGCAAACAAAGGGAGACAAGGACAAAAAAAAGTCCTGTGGATATTTCCCAGTAAAACACAATGCAGATATTAATCCACCTGAAACCTGGCTAGCGCTGATCTGATCTATTTGGTACAGCCAGGGCAGACAACGAGGGGAAGACATTAATTGAAGACGCATTCATCTTGCGTGACGTCCCTTGCATCCACCCCTTCGCCCCCCTCTCTCGCCCACTTTGTGACGGGAGTGGGTCGCGGAGGAAGTGAAACTACGTCTAGCAAGGATTCACAAACCACAAAAATAGTTTGCGTCTCACAGGAGTTATCTTTCCTAACCCATGCACTAACAAATTTAGCCCAAGGGCATCACCGCTACAAGGAGGGGGGTGGCTTTGGGGTGATTAGTTTTGACTTACCCTATAGAAATATACACATTAACACATATTTACATATATGTAAGCAGAACATAACTCTAAGTAAGTCTTCTATGTTGTCGATCTTGCCATAGTTGTCTTTGCATTTCTTAGACATTTATAAGTAGGTTTAAATAATGATGTTTACTTGGACATTTAGGAATAGACAACTCTCCTAACTGGCTGATAGTATGGGTTTCATTAGTGACTCTGTCAAGAACATTTACCGTTTTTGTTTCCATAGACATTTATTTCTAACATTTTTGTTTTAGACCTCAAGATAAACGAAATATTAGTCGACAGTGTAGGAAATGTCCCTAAATATATTTACGCAATAAATTCTTTAGTATAAAATTGTTTTTTTAATATAAAAATATAACAATGTTGGAATAGTTTCTAAATACTAAGTCCTCGAGCATAAAGCTTAAAGTGGAGTGCAGTAGTCTATGTCATGTGACAACGCAGTCTTAGCTGTGACCTACATGTTTTGTCAGCATCAACTATTACCCATTGTTGTCAGTTTGTGGCCTACGCCTGTCATGGGCAATACCTTTCTTTAGGTCTCAATGTGTATCCGCGTTCTTTGTAAGATATCTCCAGCTGCCTCTTTGGGAAGCGGACTGTTGCTATCCTCATGTCCTGGCGCCTGGTCTTTAAAGCATTTTCTATGTCAAACAAAGGAGGCTAGCTGAAATTCAAATTTTCTTCCAAAGTGATCACTAGAGATCTTTTTTTTTTCAAAAGCGAAAAAAAGTTATGACAATGAATTTTACTAAATACATTGCATAGTATTATCCATCAGGACTGGGATACAAAACTTGACAGAATAAAAAATACATTTGCTTAATTTGAAGTATCATACGAACATCACAATTAGTTTAGTAGACCAACACAGTAGCACTGAAGTCACTACGACACTTGCAATAGTGACCAGATGACTACACTGAATCTTAAAATGAAGTTCGGGAATTTTTTCAGAAAGGAGACTGTGAGCGCCCTATTTCTCCCGCTCCTGCATTCTCTTATGTTCTTCCTCTTCTGTTTCAGGTCTCTTGTTTTCATGCTAATAGAACCGCATTGTAATCAATGTGTCTATATTTTTGTGTGCTATCAATCAAGTTATTATAAGATAAGACAGGAAAGGATTACAACTGTTCAATTATTCTTTGATGTAGATAATGTGAAAAACAGTTACTTCACTGTGGCGCGGTGGCTGAGTGGTAAAACGAACAGAGGTTCTGGGTTCGAATCCTTGTGAAGACTGTCAATTTCAATTTCGGGATCTTTGGGTGCCTCTGAGTTCACCCAGCTCTAATGGGTGCCTCTGAGTTCAGCCAGCTCTAATGGGTGCCTCTGAGTTCAGCCAGCTATAATGGGTACCTCTGAGTTCAGCCAGCTCTAATGGGTGCCTCTGAGTTCAGCCAGCTCTAATGGGTGCCTCTGAGTTCAGCCAGCTCTAATGGGTACCTCTGAGTTCAGCCAGCTCTAATGGGTACCTCTGAGTTCAGCCAGCTCTAATGGGTACCTCTGAGTTCAGCCAGCTCTAATGGGTACCTCTGAGTTCAGCCAGCTCTAATGGGTACCTCTGAGTTCAGCCAGCTCTAATGGGTACCTCTGAGTTCAGCCAGCTCTAATGGGTACCTCTGAGTTCAGCCAGCTCTAATGGGTGCCTCTGAGTCCAGCCAGCTCTAATGGGTACCTCTGAGTCCAGCCAGCTCTAATGGGTGCCTCTGAGTTCAGCCAGCTCTAATGGGTACCTCTGAGTTCAGCCAGCTCTAATGGGTGCCTCTGAGTTCAGCCAGCTCTAATGGGTGCCTCTGAGTTCAGCCAGCTCTAATGGGTGCCTCTGAGTTCAGCCAGCTCTAATGGGTGCCTCTGAGTCCAGCCAGCTCTAATGGGTGCCTCTGAGTCCAGCCAGCTCTAATGGGTGCCTCTGAGTTCAGCCAGCTCCAATGGGTGCCTCTGAGTTCAGCCAGTTCTAATGGGTGCCTCTGAGTCCAGCCAGCTCTAATGGGTGCCTCTGAGTCCAGCCAGCTCTAATGGGTGCCTCTGAGTTCAGCCAGCTCTAATGGGTGCCTCTGAGTTCAGCCAGCTCTAATGGGTACCTCTGAGTTCAGCCAGCTCTAATGGGTGCCTCTGAGTTCAGCCAGCTCTAATGGGTGCCTCTGAGTCCAGCCAGCTCTAATGGGTGCCTCTGAGTTCAGCCAGCTCTAATGGGTGCCTCTGAGTTCAGCCAGCTCTAATGGGTGCCTCTGAGTTCAGCCAGCTCTAATGGGTACCTCTGAGTTCAGCCAGCTCTAATGGGTGCCTCTGAGTCCAGCCAGCTCTAATGGGTACCTCTGAGTTCAGCCAGCTCTAATGGGTGCCTCTGAGTTCAGCCAGCTCTAATGGGTGCCTCTGAGTTCAGCCAGCTCTAATGGGTGCCTCTGAGTCCAGCCAGCTCTAATGGGTGCCTCTGAGTCCAGCCAGCTCTAATGGGTGCCTCTGAGTTCAGCCGGCTCTAATGGGTGCCTCTGAGTCCAGCCAGCTCTAATGGGTGCCTCTGAGTCCAGCCAGCTCTAATGGGTGCCTCTGAGTTCAACCAGCTCTAATGGGTGCCTCTGAGTTCAGCCAGCTCTAATGGGTGCCTCTGAGTTCAGCCAGCTCTAATGGGTACCTCTGAGTCCAGCCAGCTCTAATGGGTGCCTCTGAATCCAGCCAGCTCTAATGGATGCCTCTGAGTCCAGCCAGCTCTAATGGGTGCCTCTGAGTTCAGCCAGCTCTAATGGGTGCCTCTGAGTTCAGCCAGCTTTAATGGGTACCTCTGAGTTCAGCCAGCTCTAATGGGTGCCTCTGAGTTCAGCCAGCTCTAATGGGTGCCTCTGAGTCCAGCCAGCTCTAATGGGTGCCTCTGAGTTCAGCCAGCTCTAATGGGTGCCTCTGAGTTCAGCCAGCTCTAATGGGTGCCTCTGAGTTCAGCCAGCTCTAATGGGTACCTCTGAGTTCAGCCAGCTCTAATGGGTGCCTCTGAGTCCAGCCAGCTCTAATGGGTACCTCTGAGTTCAGCCAGCTCTAATGGGTGCCTCCGAGTTCAGCCAGCTCTAATGGGTGCCTCTGAGTTCAGCCAGCTCTAATGGGTACCTCTGAGTTCAGCCAGCTCTAATGGGTGCCTCTGAGTCCAGCCAGCTCTAATGGGTACCTCTGAGTTCAGCCAGCTCTAATGGGTGCCTCTGAGTTCAGCCAACTCTAATGGGTACAGACATTGGTTGGGGGAAGTAAAGGCGGTTGGTCGTTGTGCTGGCCACGTGACACCTTCGTTAATCGAGGACAAAAGAAACAAATGATCTTTCTATCCTCTGCCTCGCAAGACTTTGAAAGGGGACTTTACTTCTTTTACTGTGGCGACAGATTGGAGCAGGGGCTGGGGCTCAAATGGTGGGCGATCACAGATCACGTGGTTCAAAGTCGTGCATAACAAAAGAATTATCAGATAGTACGCAAATAGAACATTTCTAGCCTTGACCTAGACGCTCCTTCCTGCATCTATTTAATAAATCGGGCCTCTCCAGAGTACAGTAGTGTTAAAGAAATGTTTTTGGAGTCTTTTATTTATAAATATCTCTTGCACTTTGTTGAATCAATACAAACAAACCAACCAATGAAATCAAATACATTCAAAAACAGTTCTAGCCCTGTCCTGAAACTGAATTAAAATGCACAAATGATCACTTAAAGAGGATGTATGCACGTCACAATTAGACAAATGATTGGAGACTTTCATCTGCTTGACAAATGACATGGGATGTGGAATCAAATAAAATGAGAAATTTAAAAATAGTGCGCTAATTTTTATTCTACCAATCCTTCCCCAACCTAATCCAACGCTTCTCAATCTGTGGGGCGCTCCAAGGAGAACTGGAGGGGGTGCGTCGTAATGACAAACAAGGCGGGGGGGGGGAGGAACAAAAAAGGCGGAGCCAGTCAATTTTTTTTTTTCAAAGGGTAAAAAAAAAAGGTATTTTCAATCTATGTTTGGTCTATTAACCAAGTAAAATAGCATTATTACCAACGTTTGACTATTAACCAAGTAAAATGACACTATTACCAATGTTTCACTATTAACTAAGTAAAATGACACTATTACTAATTTTTTACTATTAACCAAGTAAAATGACACTATTACCAATTTTTGACATTAAAATAGTTGTTTCATCTTCTAATACGACTTTTGAAATGTATACTGTTTTGCAAGATAGGCGTCTTCTACAATATCGGCTCAAAATTTTTTGAAAAAGGCAACTCAAAATTTGTCCGCTATCGTGATTCTTCTCGACCTTTTTATGTAAAAATGGTTGATCATCTTCCGACTGTTTAACATAGTTGACAACTTTTTTGACAATTTTTATTTATCAAAAAATAAAAAGGTCCGCCCGAGACGTCTTATTTAACATTGAGATACACTGATTATGGTTAGGCCCATTACAGACTTAGGCGCGTTATATCCGACAAAACGTTTTCATAATAGGTGCTGCTTCTTTCTTTTATTAGACCTTTTTTTTTTGAATGACTAGAATGAATAGTGTCATCTATTGCAAGAATACATTTCAATTTCATTTTTTTGTACTTTGCGCTCTATGACAAGAGGTGAACTCTGAAGCTTGCCATCGAGGCTCCGCACTGATCCCGCTAGAAAGCTCACAACACTCTCCCAGACTCTCTTGCCGGATGGAGTGGAAACCTGAGCTGCCTCTCCAATATTATCTCCAGAAAGAACCTTTTCTAGTATGGTATACAAAACATTTTTTAAAAATTATTCACGAAATACTTTCAGAAAACAATAGACTGGCTATAATAACAGTTTAAAACGTACATTTGGATTCTAAACATATTGTTAATATTTGTGTCAATTTAAATTAGAAACATTAGCCTTCACCGTACCCAAGAAGATGATTACGTCCTACGCGTTATGCATCTAGTCAAGCATGTTAGCCAATGACTTCCATTCTGCATCAGGCAACCCATTCCATGCTCTAATAGCACTAGGGAAGAAGGAGCGTTTGTTTATGGGACGCCAGCGACAAAAATTTGAGAAACACTTGCCTAATCTCTTCATATGATAACTCCACTCCCCTATCTTCTCTCAAATGTATATCTACCATGTGAACGGTCTCCATGTAAACCTCAATCTGGAGAGGACGCGCTCAAACGTTTACAATGAGTTGTATTTACATACGACAGATATGCGATCAATGATATATGCGTACACTTCATCCAATACAAAGATGCCAACTGTGGCCACACGTATTAACATGTAAGATCGACTCGAGACGACAAGTCACATGCTGGTTGGGTCATGCAGATACTGGGCTAAATTCTTCTGACATCTGTTGCCTACTATTATTACCGCTTCCATAAAAGTAAGAAAGAAAATATTTATTATATAACCAGCAGCTCCACGACATCAGCCCTTCAACCCTGACATATATACTTACATGCACAAAGCTAATACTCAACACTGACATATATACTTACATGTACGAAGCTAATACTCAACACTGGCACGTATACTTCTATGCACAAAGCTAATACTCAACACTGACATATAAACTTACATGCACGAAACTAATACTCAACACTTACATGTACGAAATTAGTACTCAACACTGGCATATATATTTACATGTACGAAATTAGTACTCAACACTGAAATATATACATACATGTACGAAATTAGTACCGAACACTGGCATATATACTTACATTTACGAAATTAGTACTCAACACTGAAATATATACATATATGTACGAAATTAGTACTCAACACTGGCATATATACTTACATGTACGAAATTAGTACTCTACACTGAAATATATACATACATGTACGAAGCTAATACTCAACACTGGCACGTATACTTCTATACACAAAGCTAATACTCAACACTGGCATATATACTTACATGTACGACTTATATTTACATGCAGAAAATCAGCCACTAAACACAAACAAGTAACATATATGGCCATCTTCAGTCCCGGAGCAACTATAGATCATATCCTAGAAATGTGATGAATGCCTGGACATTATCTGTGGTCGGAACGATATCGCCCAGACAACAAAAGTAATTTGTCTAATTTAAAAAAAAAAAGTGATATTATTTCCACTTCCGTTTGTTTTATTTCGACACGTTTGCAATAAGTAATAGATTGATCTGTTGTTTTTATTTTGTTCCCGAGCAAGCAAGAAAGTATTGTTGTACGTATTTCAGTCAGCTATAAAGTGTTGTACATCTAGGTCTTTCACGTTCTGTATAGTTGGAATCATAAACAATTAGCCAAGAACAATTACTTTTATGAAACGTACTGAATTATTGATGTCGAGTATATTGATGTCGAGTATATTGATGTCGAGTATCTCGCAACTGTCTTCTTTTGAAAACAAACACGTCTCTCTCTTTGTGTCACATAAAATCATGATCGTGTTCCAATAGTGGTGTCGTCCCCTCACGGAGTTCAGCAAGTGCGGTCCACATCCTTTTCCCAGTAACAACCTCATTGATGTGTGTGTGTGTGTGATGGATTGGTCTCTAGACGCAAATATTTCCCTTCAATGCCAAGCAGACGACACTGACGGAGAGAGCTCAGTACCAAAGTAAACCCAAGCTTTACAACGATGTGAAGAAATATTCAGCTAACATTTTTTAAGTTAATTCTGTGCATTTGTCTGTGTTTCAATAAACGTGTGTCCAAAATGACTTTAGAAAATTTTCAGAATAAATTTAAAAAAAAATTGTTCCCATATATCTAATACCTGAAAATGTTTACTGGAAACGATTGGAAGATTCTGTATAATTGTAATAAATTTTCATTACGTCGACCTGTGACGTTGCAACGAGCTACTTGTCTAAACTGCCCACAGGTTACTACGTCGCTGGCCAGTGCTGAGTCTTGTATAACGATTAGTCTCGGTTAAACCCTTTTTCTTTTTTGACATTTATAGCCACAAGTTTCTTTTTTTCGACCTTGTCATGCCGTGAGTTACAGAATATTCTCAAGTTCCTGTCACTTATCAGCTCAATCTAAAATCCTGTAAAGAAACTGTTTACAAAAACAACAACAACAAAAAGCGCATGTTTGTTTACAAGACAAAGAAAATAAAGTTTGAACGATACACCAAATGAGATCTGGACAGATTGAGAGAGTTGCGTGATTGGAAATCAATGCACTGCCATCGTTTCGCTCGGTCATTGCGTGTCTCCCGGTTATCTGCAGATTTGTCATTGATCTCTCTACACGGAACTCATTTCATATTGCCGTTATAATGGTGATTTTAATTGGTACAGTATTGTGTTTGGTTTTAACACAACGTGATGCTAAAAGTGTAATTATTAAGATTTAAAAAAACATTGAATGATTTCAGCAATTAACAATGCGCTATTGACTTGAAAAAAAAATATATTTTAAATTCATCCTTACTAGAAAACTTATATTGACTCTCTTTTTTTTCTGGTAAAAAGTTTGTACACATTATTTCATTTTTTCTGACAAAACAAGAATCGGTAAAAAATTTTTATTTCGTTTGGTATTGAACAATGGAAAGAAATTGTTCTTGTCAGATGTGGTGGTATAAGTTAAATTAGCTTTTATACTTTGTAGGTCGACGCTTAAAATTTTGAAGATAACTATAGATAAGTATAGAACCTTACATTTTCATAAGCGATGCGCTGACATAGTGTTTAGTGTATTGGCTTGAGTAGGCTTTAGCCCTCGATTTTACCTTTTTTTTTCAAAGTCATTTAAAAAGCGATCACCCAGATACACCCTTCTTTCTCTCCCTACCCCTTTCCAACTGGACTAGACAGGATAAAAAGCTAAAAGCATGAAAATGCGTAAAACAAAAACAATTGATAAAAATATTTGTCATCGCACAGATTTATGGTTGTCAGTCGAGATCTATGACACATTTTATTGACATGGCTGATCCAAACTAATCGATACACTTAATATACGTTTTTTGTGGGGTTTTTTGAAATAAAAAAGTATTTTATGATTTTTTAAAAGTGCTTTTCCTCTAAAGCCCTTGCACAATTGTTTGTGTCTTGTGTGTCTTAATGTACTGAAACAACTGTGAACTTTGCTTTCATGTGTCTGAACAAAGCTTGAAGTCATTAAATCATTTGTTACACATTCTTTTTCTTTCTTTCTGTTGAAATCTACAGACTTACTTTCTCCAAATTGTGTGAATAGAGATATGTGGTCAAGCAACAGAAACACAGTTTCTAGGCAAAAGTGTCACGGTCTGGTTTTAGTCCTCAATAAAAAAAAAAAGGGCTTCATTGACTGCTGTCACTGAAACATCACTTCCCCTATCATCTGTCCATTGACTTTCGACAAAGGGGTGCTGTGACAGTTCGTGTAACTAAATAGTCTCCACTTTTTCCAGCCATCAGCTGGAAGACCCTTCACTGTACCTTGAAGGATGGCTTTGGAGTCATGTCTTACCTTGAAGGATGGCTTTGGGGTCATGTCTTATCTTGAAGGATGGCTTTGCAGCCATGTCTTACCATGAAGGATGGCTTTTGAGTCATGTCTTACCTTGAAGGATGGCTTTTGAGTCATGTCTTACAAAATATAACCAAACCAGCACGTCTTTCGTCTCTTGGCAGTATTGAGGAGTTCCTTCTTTGTACAAGCCAGGGTGTTGGAGTGTCCTCGATTGAGTCATTCTAAGTGTGCGAAGGTAGTTTATGTCTGTAGGAATCAGATATTCCTGAAAATGTTAGGTTAAGAAACAGGTACCCTCTCTGTCAAGACAGGAAATTTATGCAACATTTCCACTCAAACAATATCCAGCATATTTCCCTTCAACTGTTGGTATTGCAAGTATTGTTCAAATTAGAAAGAGATTTAGGTCAGTGATGTCCAAACTATGGCCTGCGGACCATAAAATGCCCGTTAGTGGTGTATCCGCCCCTCCCCCCCAGGCACTTTTGAGTAACATGAAACGCTTAGGTTAAAGTTCATTTTCTAATCGACCAGTACAGCATCACACGCGGGTCGAAAACTTGGTCGAAAATAAAATAGTAATCACTGACATGAAATTAATTAGCAGCCCCCGCCCCCTTTCTCCAAACCATTTTGACACACACACACACAAATACATGATCACAGACATTATTCAAACTCTGTTAAAATGTTATGGTGACCTCATGATGTTATAATGACCTCAGGATATTATGATGACCTGACGATGTAAAGTTATGTCATAAATATCTCAGTATCTTCTTATACATGTGCTATAAATATTTGTAAAGTGCTATAAATAGATAAGCGAACAAAACGAAGGTCTAGAGATGTCTTCCAATGTGAACATGTGGTCATTAAATGGCCATCAACCAGATAGTTCAGACATCACTGCTCTAACACTTAATGTTGTTCTTATCCATTTTCTAATGAAACAATCAACAACAAACAACATTGTTTAGTAACTAACGTCCCAGCTCCATGACCACGTGACCATTATTGCATTCTATAAAAAAAAATATTGAAAGTGTGTCATCCCAGGGGTTCTGTTTTAAATTGTTTAATCTGGTCAATAAATAACTGTTTCAACCATCTTGTACATAAATAACTGTTTCAACCATCTCGTAGATAAATAAATAACTGTTTCAACCATCTCGTAGATAAATAACTGTTTCAACCATCTTGCAGATAAATAACTTTCAACCATCTCGTAGATAAATAACTGTTTCAACCATCTCGTCATTGTTACAGTAAGTCACATCAAACCATTCGTAAAAACGTGGAACTGTAAATCTGTAAATATTACGGTAAGGGGTCGCTGTCTACTGGGTAATCGTATAAGGGGGTCGCGAAAACAAAAAGGTTGAGAATCACTGACATAAGACAACCAACCAAACTGACTGTGTTTTTATCATGTCTACCAACTAGGCTGCTACACATGATAATAGTTGAAGGCTCCCGATGCTGTCATTAATACATAGACTCTAGGACTAGACCAATACTAACATTTTGTCTTCTAACTTTGTTACACAGCTTGAAGCTAGTTCATTGCTGTCTTTCAATCAACGTAAAAGCTAGACATGTTGTTTTGTCTCCGTTGGTCAGAGATCATTAAAATAACTTCAAACAAATTTTAAAAAACAACAACCTAATGATTTAATTAGGGAAGCAGGGTTATGAGAATGTGAAAACTTTACCGAATTCTAGAAATAATGTATAGACTTCAAAGTGAAAAAGAAAAATGAAATTATATTTTATGAAAGCCATTGAATACGTTGTCATAGTAAATATGACGTCATGCAACATGTCAACAAAATCATTCACCAGCCATGACTACAAATGCACTTAGTTCATGTAAGAGTAATGACACCCAGAAGTACGCGTAAGAGGAAATGTAATCACATCTTTAGTAGCTGCTTTATAGTCCCAGAATGCAATGTTCTAAAAGGCAACTCATTTACTGTTGTTGTTGTTGATATTTATTTCTGGGTCGCAGTGAAAACTGAACGTATGGCTCATCTTGTTTTCTGTCCTGCGCACTGCTACTCAGCACCATACTGCGCACTGCTCTTCAGCACCATACTGCGCACTGCTCTTCAGAACCATACTGCGCACTGCTCTTCAGCACCATACTGCGCACTGCTATTCAGCACCATACTGCGCACTGCTCTTCAGCACCATACTGCGCACTGCTACTCAGCACCATACTGCGCACTGCTATTCAGCACCATACTGCGCACTGCTATTCAGCACCATACTGCGCACAGCTATTCAGCACCATACTGCGCACTGCTCTACATCACCATACTGCGCACTGCTCTTCAGCACCATACTGCGCACTGCTCTTCAGCACCATACTGCGCACTGCTCTTCAGCACCATACTGCGCACTGCTCTTCAGCACCATACTGCGCACTGCTCTTCAGCACCATACTGCGCACTGCTCTTCAGCACCATACTGCGCACTGCTCTTCAGCACCATACTGCGCACTGCTCTTCAGCACCATACACCAATCTCGGATTAAGCTGAAATAATTTAAAAAACGAATCAATTTAAAAAAACTAACCAATTGGTTAATTAACAATTGGTAATTGGTATCTTGAACAAGGGAAAGAAATCGTAATTGAAAGATGTGGTGGTATTAGTTGAATTAGTTATTGAGAACTCTTGAGGAGTGAGCATTTTTTTATGCATTTAAAAACGATCATGTAAACATTCACCAAGAAACACCCTTCTTCCCTCTCCCTTTCCCAACTGGTCCAGACAAGTGATAGAATCAGATCGCATTGAGAAAGCTTAAAGCTAAACAAAAACAGTTAGTAAAAATATTTCTAATCGCAGATTTTTCATGTCCCAGGCTCAATAATGAACAACCATATAATTGATAACTAATGGATAAAATTGCACATAATATAAGCTTTTTTTTTTTTTTTTTTTTTTTTTTAAGTATTTTTAAAAAGGTCTTTCTTGTTTCACATTTTGTTTTCCCACCACCTACCAGGCTACAACCTCGAGACAAACAAGAACTATGCTTATAATTCTAGGCTACAACCTTCAGACAAACAAGAACTATGCTTATAATTCTAGGCTACAACCTTCAGACAAACAAGAACTATGCTTATAATTCTAGGCTACAACCTTCAGACAAACAAGAACTATGCTTATAATTCTAGGCTACTACCTCGAGACAAACAAGAACTATGCTTATAATTCTAGGCTACTACCTCCAGACATTTTTGAACTATGCTTATAATTCTAGGCTACTACCTCCAGACAAACAAGAACTATGCTTATAATTCTAGGCTACTACCTCGAGACAAACAAGAACTATGCTTATAATTCTAGGCTACTACCTCGAGACAAACAAGAACTATGCTTATAATTGTAGGCTACTACCTAGAGACAAACAAGAACTATGCTTATAATTCTAGGCTACTACCTCGAGACAAACAAGAACTATGCTTATAATTCTAGGCTACTACCTCGAGACAAACAAGAACTATGCTTATAATTGTAGGCTACTTCCTCGAAACAAACAAGAACTATGCTTATAATTCTAGGCTACTACCTCCAGACAAACAAGAACTATGCCTATAATTCTAGGCTACTACCTCGAGACAAACAAGAACTATGCTTAAAATTCTAGGCTACTACCTCGAGACAAACAAGAACTATGTCTATAATTCTAGGCTACTACCTCGAGACAAACAAGAACTATGCTTATAATTCTAGGCTACTACCTCGAGACAAACAAGAACTATGCTTATAATTGTAGGCTACTACCTCGAGACAAACAAGAACTATGCTTATAATTCTAGGCTACTACCTCGAGACAAACAAGAACTATGCCTTTAATTCTAGGCTACTACCTCGAGACAAACAAGAACTATGCTTATAATTCTAGGCTACTACCTCGAGACAAACAAGTACTATGCTTATAATTCTAGGCTACTACCTCGAGACAAACAAGAACTATGCTTATAATTGTAGGCTACTACCTCGAGACAAACAAGAACTATGCTTATAATTGTAGGCTACTACCTCGATACAAACAAGAACTATGCTTATAATTGTAGGCTACTACCTCCAGACAAACAAGAACTATGCCTATAATTCTAGGCTACTACCTCGAGACAAACAAGAACTATGCTTAAAATTCTCTCCTTGTAATGACAATATTATTATGTCTCTATCTTGTTTTAATCTATGAAAATGTGTTTTATGATCAATTGCCTCTACCAATAATGTTCCACTTTCGTGTTGTGTTGATACCAATAAACACCCATACTCGAAACAAGGAAACAACTACAAAATAGCCGTTGTCTCAAAGCTAGAAAATAAATATAAAATATCCGTTGCCCCTATTTCAATAAATAATGTTGTGATTAGATTTGTTTGAAAGGCACATGAATTAAGACTCATAGATATCATTTCCGTTATTGGACAAAGAGAAAGTTTAATGTCAGGCCAAACAGCAAGAAAGGGAGAACAAAATACTTGTTTCGAGATATTCAAATAAAAGAAGTCATTTCGTAAAATGGCACGATAATTTACCAACACAGTGTTTAGGGAACATATTCAATATCTAAATGACCAATGCGGTTGGTCGTTGTGCTGGCTACATGACGCCCTCGTTAACTGTGGGCCAAAGAAAATGACCTTTTAAATCATCAGCCCTATAGATCACAATGTCTGAAAGAGAACTTACTTTACTTATAGGACCAATGCAGAAAAGATTATCGCTGAATTTGATTAAAGTTCTATATACAATTCTCTGTTTTTTATATACCCATATAGTGCACAACAAAAGAGAATTCATTTCAAGAGTTGATTGAATGTTTTCCTTGAGTAATGTCAAGAACGTTTTCTTTTAGCAAAACTGATCACTTCTCATGTTTCAAACTATTGTTCGATTCCAAGTATCTACATTAACTGCTGTCTGTGTTTCCCAATACAGTGTGACACTCCTTGCTTACTGATAGAATAGACTAGCATCTGGCATTAATCACAGAAAGTGCGTTACTCCTTTCATTTAATCTGATGCCTTTTAAGACAATTATAAAAACAAACACAACTTTAAACAAGGTTACAAAGACAGTTTTTGAGGAAACACTAACTCAAAATCGGCCCGCAAAGTGGTCCACCCAGGCAGGTAAAAAGTCAGGTGTCAATATTTTGAGAAATAACATTAGAATAACATTCTATCAAAGGTAAATGACAGAAAAGAATGAAGAAAGAAGGTTGACAGCAGACCAAGGGATAGGTGAAAGTGAAGGTGAATGTGGATGTGAACCTGACCTCACTGATGTCATATAATGATTATCTTATTGATCTAATTGTTTTGTAAAGGGTCAATCTCTTATTCAATGTCTACAAAATAAAAACCATTTCCGTAAAAAAAAATAATATATCATTCCTTTGGTTCCAACACCGCCGCACTGCAAGTCACTCGATAGTATGACAAATCTACTTATTAATTGTTGTTTTAAATTATTTCCATTAATATGCATACTAAATAGATTTTCTCTCTTTAAAAAAAATATATTTTTTGTGTGTGTAAATGTAGTAGTTAGTATGACATAACTTACTTGACTTAGCAATACAATTGTAAAAAATATTTTTTGACAAAAAATCTAAAACCGTTAGCGTAAATGTGTTAAAAATATGGTTAATTGTTATCTCCCTTACTAAATAGAGGACGGACGGACGGACGATCGTACAAACCACACAAAACTAATAGCGTTTATTCCCCTTTTGAGGGCCGCTAAAAATTAAGGCTTTAATTAGCATCTTTGTATAAAATACAAACTAAACAAAAAGGGTGGGGGGATGGGGATGTCTGTGACAGTGAAATAATGATTACAGATTTTATTTCCAAAAGGGATATTCTTTACAAAATCTTATTTCATTATTATTATTTTTTTTTGTCCGCATTCGACCTACTTGTGATGAAACATTTTTTTGTGTGCTTTCAGACAGAAGTTTGACATAGGCGTAGCTCAACAATCTGAACATTGTTGCAATAAGGCATGAACATTTTAGTTACCTGTGAAAATGCATAATTAAATTACTCAGGCAATCTTTCACTTTTAGAGCCCCATGCTACTTACTATGTGTGGGGCAGCCTCCTACTCGGTATTGCCCCATCTGTTTCTATTTAGCTAGATCTGTGCAAGATTTACTAACTTGGCACTTAGAGTTAATACAAGTGTCAAGACTGAAGACATACTGAAGTGTCTGCCAGTTCTTTATATACAAGTGAAACAGTTTCGGCTTTTTAATTAGTAACAAAAAAGTTCAGCTGAAGCTTGGGGTGTAAGGCTAAAACGTTCATCTGAAGCTGTGAATACAAATGTTCAGGCCAAACTTTGACTTTCACAGCGAGAAGAAATCAAAAGCTGTCTCATACTCTTTTCAACTGTCAGCTGACTTCCTATACGACAGGTTAGGGAAAGACACGTGCTCTGAATGTATAGATACATACAGTGGCGTCATTAGGGTGGATGTCAACCCTCCACCAAAAAAAATTGTCTTTGGTATATTCTTTTGTTGAAATATAATAAATTGAGCTCATTCTCTACAATCATTGATTGTTAGACAACTGTAAAATGATTGTCTTTTTTTGTTGTTGAAAGTTTGTTGTTTATGACAATAATTTATCAATAGTTTTGACATGTATTAAAATATAAGTTATGAAAATTAGAAAGTCTAAATTAAAATGTGCTCCTTGATAGACTTTAAAGAGGTTCTTACGGAACAATATCTACCATTATACTGTCATGTTAGGGTATCTAACCAATGACATTAATTTTTGAACATTTTCTTCTATTGAAAAAAGGAAATTTTTCTCTTTTGGGTGTCACCCGACGTGGCCCGCACCCTTCCCTTTGACATCTCTGGATACAGATATTCACAGACTCACAATGGTATCTATTTAGGGCTCTCAAGTTTGGATCAACCGTGATGTTTCAAGGTTACAAAATGAACAAGAAATACAATAGGTATCAACACTGCCACCTTAGTCCAGTTTTAAAAAACAAAATTTAAAGCCTACAATGATAAACAAGAAAAAAAAAAAAAAAGAAGTTAAAAAAACAAAGGTTAAATTAAGTGTAGTTGTATCAATTAGTTTGGATCAGTTGTGTGATGATGCGCACGGATGTACTAGAGATAATAAATGTGTGCGATTAGAAATATTTTTAGAAATCCTGTTTGTTTGTTTGTTTAGCTTTTAGCTTTCTCAATGGGCTATGATCCGATCACTTGTCTGGACTAGTTATAAAAGAGGCAGGGAAGAAAGGGGTGTCTTTGTGAATGTTTACATAATCTTTGTCTAAAATGCATAAAAAAGTTCACAGGGGGACTAATTCAACTTATACCACCACATCTGCCAAGTACGAATTCTTTCCCTTGTTCAAAATACCAAACAAAATAATTAACTCCCAATAGGTAATAGCTAATTTTACTAATGATACATGCAATAAAACATATACATACATACAAACAATAATACATACACATACATACGTGCAATAAAACATACACATAGATACGTGCAATAAAACATACATATACATACATTCAATAAAACATACACATAGATACGTGCAATAAAACATACATATACATACATTCAATAAAACATACACATACATACATTCAATAAAACATACACATACATACATACATTCAATAAAATATGCACATACATATATGCAATAAAACATACACATACATACGTGCAATAAAACATACACATACAAACCTTCAAAAAAACATACACATACATATATGCGATACACATACATACATTCAATAAAATATGCACATACATAGGTGCAATCACACACTAGATCTAGACCTACCGCCGACAAGTGACTGACAACCAGACATTAGAAACTCTGTGTTCCAAGGCTCAGTCTAACACAATCAGGATGAAACGATGTTGGCTATTCTGACGGATGGCGTGCGCTTGATTTACTCCTTCTCCCACCCCACTACAGTTATACAGAGCTGTTGATTATAGTTCTTTGGTTCAGTAAGAAGATCTACATTTGTTTTCTATGACGTAACTAAATGATAAAAATTATAATAACAGGGACTTTTAGTTGAATAATTCAATATCAAATGCACGTATAATTAACACAAGGTTCATTTTATTATACACTATTGATTCCCAATCGGATAGTCCTCTTTGCTCCTCTTTGCTGATGCTGCGGCACTCCTTGCCCTGCTCTCAGACAGCCCAGACGTAACTAAAACACATTGAGAAATACTGTACTGATAGTTTCTATTAATAGTGAATGCAATAAAACCCAAAGAAATGATAATCGGTTTTCGTAAAGAAAAGCAGGAAGATGATATATTGTTCTGTAGCTGGAGAGAACATTCAAATAGTGCAAACTTTTAAATACCTTGGGACTGGTTTAGACAATACATTACATTTGACTCCAAATACTGATTATATCAGCAAAAAAGGTGCAACAAAGACAACGATTACTAAACAAAAATATCGAAAAGGCCTTGTCAATGTTTTACAATGCTCACATCTGCAGTTTTTTGTTTTTAAATTTCCATATTACTTCCTGGTTTGTCAATCTGAACATTCAAATTAAACTGCAGAAAATCATACATGCTGCTAGTGAGGTCATTGGTTAAAACTACAACAACACATTTGAACACTTGTTTGATAGAAACGTTCATAAACTTTTATAGTAACAACAACAACAACCACAACCACAACAACAACAACAACAACAACCACAACAACAACAACAACAACAACACAATCTATGGATGTTTTTTTTTTGTTACCATCACAAAAGAGCTATACAAGACACTGACAACAAAAACAAAAACATTTTTTTCATATTATTAAATACAATAAACTATCTGATATAAACATCTCGTCTGTGACTTTAGAGTGAATCTGGAGTGAATGTATACTTCTGCTAACATACGGAATAACTTGTTGGCAAGGCAACGCTTCATCTAAACTGTTGCGACGTCTAGAAAACATAAAAAGGGCATCAAAAATTACACTCACAACATTACCATATTTAAAGGAACTTTTTGAACAAAAGTGTCTAAGGAAAATCGAAAAAATCTTGGAAAACAACGGCTCCATCAGAACTACGTCAGGTCGTCGCGAAGTGGGCGACTGCTGTCAATCAAAACAAGAACAGAGCGATACAAAAACTCGTTCGAACCTCACTCGGTCAGACTATATCACCGCCACTCATTGATCAGGAAACATGAAAAACACCAAGATGCCTGTGTGTAGTCGCTGAATGAACTCTTTATGTTGTGTCTGTTGTATTTATGTGTATGTTTCTGTTGTGTTGTCTTTATATAAGAAAAGAGTCCTTGTAATCACAACAAATTTCCGTAAGGATCAATAAAGCAGTCTTAGTCTTAGTCGTAGTCGTAGTCTTAGTCGTAGTCTTAGTCGTAGTCTTAGTGTTACTTCGTGTTCTATAGTTATACTGTTTTGTTTGGTGTAATGCACTAATTGTAAGACACATCTCCTAATGGATAATATAGATTAGAATTATTATTTAATATTATTAATGTATCCATAATAATATTAGTGTTTCAAGAGGACTATTAGACTGCGTTATAATTAGATCCAGATCAATGACCAACATCACCCCTAAACCCTGCTTCCCAATGGCTACAGGTAATTGTGTTTAGAAAGTCACCAGGCACTAGCCAGGTAATTAACCAAACTTATTCGGTAAGGAGTTACCGAGTTCGCAGAAGTACTGCCACTTGAGTTGCTCTTGACAGACATTGGGTGTTATATTATGAGTCCTGTTAACTTGACTTAGGTTAGTGACACTGAAACTAGATCTATGTATGTTTGCCCCGGGAATGCCGCTACACAGTGGTGCCAGGTTGGAAACGATGGTAGGAGGAAACGATGAAGTCAAATGGGTAACGAAACAAGACTCCCGTGGGAGGGGGGGCTAAGGGGTAGCGAAACAATACTCCCGTGGGAGGGGGGCTAAGGGGTAGCGAAACAAGACTCCCGTGGGAGGGAGGGAGGCTAAGGGGTAGCGAAACAAGACTCCCGTGGGAGGGAGGGGGGCTAAGGGGTAGCGAAACAAGACTCCCGTGGGAGGGAGGGGGGCTAAGGGGTAGCGAAACAAGACTCCCGTGGGAGGGAGGGGGGCTAAGGGGTAGCGAAACAAGACTCCCGTGGGAGTGCCTAAGGGGGGGGAGCGGCTAAGGGGTGCGAAAGTATTTCCATTGCACTGTGCGGGGTTTTGAAATAGCTCCCACAACCTTTTCAACAATCCAGGCGCCATTCCTCAAGGGTCCGTTTCATAAATGGCGTGACCGGACGGTTAGCTTGGTATAGAAAAGGAAAGTGGCAGTGATTCCCGGTATACACGGCCCTTGGTCGTTTCTCTTGTGCGCAAGTACGGAGTGAAATGATAGCGTCAAAATAGACACCCGTAACACCCTATACCAGACAAAACACACTGTTCAATCAGTGAGAAGATCTTGTTCGCTTTTGCTGGCCTAGAGTTTCAAGATCCTTAGGCTCAACCATAGACTTATATATACTATATCTAGACTGGACATGGAGACTTTTTAACGCTACAAAAAATGTCGTGAAAATTTTTTAGAAAGTTTGATCAAGACGTTGTTTTGTAAAGTAGTTAAAAGAAGTAAAGCTGTTGTTTTTTTTTCAACCCTAACCTATGTAACATATAATTTAATTTTGAGATCTAGATCTAGTCATTGAACATCAAAAAATAAGAGTACTTTCGTCTCATAATTATTATTTTGCAATTTGTAGATACATCATCTAGAAAGATCTAGGTCATCCATCTATTTATATGTACATAAGGTGATTTAAATTAACATGAATTATTTCCATCTAGGATTTTTGAAACATTATCTCAATGGAAACAAACAGGAAATGGCTTTGTTTCATATATTTGCGTGAATATCCGAGAAATGATTTTGCATTATTTATAAACTTTGAAAACTAATGATCATTACTTTTCTAAGACAAAATAGATTGATTGGGGCGACTCCCCCTAGAGCCTGAAAAAAGAGTTTACGTACATAAAAATCTATATAGGAGATAGAGAAGTACAAGAAAAGGGAATCCAAAAACTATTAGCCAACATCAAACCTAATAAAGCATCTGGACCTGATGGTATTCCAGCTAGATTACTCAAAGAACTAAGCAATGAGCAAGCACCAGTGTTCAAAATACTTTTTCAGGCATCTCTTAACCAGGGCAGAGTACCAAGGGACTGGAAAGAAGCTAATGTCACCCCTCTATTTAAAAAAGGAGAAAAATCAAACCCAGGAAATTACAGACCAGTATCACTTACCAGCCTTACATGTAAAATCCTAGAACACATAATATGTAGCAACATCATAAACCACTTAGACAAACATAATGTCCTCACCCCATACCAACATGGCTTTAGGAAATATAGATCATGTGAAACACAACTACAGGACTAATTGATGATTTTTCAAAAGGTTTAGATGATAGTGAGCAAATAGATGCTATCTTACTAGATTTTTCTAAGGCTTTTGACAAAGTTCACCACCACAGTTTGCTTAAAAAATAAATATATTTTGGCATTGATCCTATTGCATCAGTGGATTAAAGATTTTCTGATAGGGAGAGAACAAACTGTAATAATAAATGGCTCTAAATCAACACCAATAACAGTAAACTCAGGCGTACCTCAAGGAACAGTCCACTACTATTTTTAATTTACATAAACGATTGACCAAATTGCATTAGTTCAGGAACAAAAGTCAGATTATTTGCAGACGATTGCATAATATATAGAACAATAAAAACAACACAAGACACAGATATTTTACAAAGAGAATTAGATGAATTACAGAAATGGGAATCAAATTGGAGCATGTCTTTCCACCCAGAAAAATGTCAGTTGTTTAGAGTAACAAAAACGCTAAAACAAATTAATTCCACTTATCTTATTCATGGCAAACCAGTAACACAGACTAAAAACGCAAAATACCTAGATGTTATAATAAATGAAAAACTTTCATGGAATCCCCATATTGATGAAACTATCAAAAAATCAAACAAAGCATTAGGGTTTATTAAAAGAAATTTCTATAAATCAAATAAGAACATAAAACTAAAATGTTATTTAACCTTAGTTAGGCCAATAATAGAATATGCATCCTTTGTTTGGGACCCCTCAACTCAAGGAAACATTAAGAAACTGGAACAGACACAAAATAGAGCAGTGAGATTCATAACAAGCGAATATTCACATTTGACTAGAGAAACACCTTTATAAAAATCACTACATTTAGAAAGCCTTCAGGAGAGAAGACTTCAAAGTAAAGTAGCAATTATACATAAAACACTGAACCATAATCTTCAAATACAAAAACAAAATTTAATAAAATACTCAGAAAGACAAAAAAATAAAGATACATTCCTCGTCCCATATGCTAGGACAAATTTGTACAAATACTCCTTCTTCCCTAGTGCTATTAGAGCATGGAATGGGTTGCCTGAGTTAGCCAGAAAAACAAGTGACTTGGCAGAATTGAAGTCATTGGTTAATATGCATGACTGACGTAATCATCTTCTTTTTTGAAGCAACGTCTGTATTATATAAGATAAGAAGATAAGATATAGATACGCATGTGAATCGATCAGTCGCGGATAAGAATTTATTTCCGGTTTCCACTCTAGATATAATATATAAGTCTATGGGCTCAACTGACAGTTTTAAATGTATGTCTGTGTGCGTGAGTATTTATGATATTTATAACTATATTTGTATTACATTATGGGACACTATTATATTTTCCAAGGAAAATTGCAATTATGGAGATCACCGGAAATAAAACAAATTCAACAAGTAGAACTAGAAATAAAAGAAAATGTTGAGCCCATAGACTTATATATATATATATCAGAAACCAATTCTAATCCCCAATTATCGATTCACAGACCTATATATATATATATAGATTTTTATGTAAGCAACTCTTTTTCAAGCTGTAAGGGAACTTCGCCCCAATCAATCTTTTCTGTCTTAGAAAAGTAATGATCTTTAGTTTTCAAAGTTTAGAAATGATGCAAAATCATTTCTCGGATTTTCTTTAGAATGGGCTATTAATCAAAGAACTATGTATTCACGCAAATATATGAAACAAAACTATTTCCTGTTAGTTTCCAGAGATAATGTTTCAAAAATTCCTAGATCGAAATAATCAATGTCTGTTGGTTTTAATTATCGTATGTACATTTTAATAGATTGATTACCTAGATCTTTCTAGATTATGTATCTAAAAATTGCAAAATAATAATTATGAGTATTATTTTATTTTCGTTGTTCGGTTACTAGATCTAGATCTAAATATTAAATTATATGTTACATAGGTTTGGGTTAAAAAAAAAACAACACTTTATTTCTTATAACTACTTTACAAAACAACACCTTGTTTCAACTTTTTAAAAAAATTTCACATTTTTGTAGTGTCAAAAGATCTCCATGTCCAGTCTAGATACAGTATATATAAGTCTATGGTTGAGTGTTTGAGTTTCATATCTTGTTGTGTACTTTAAAGTTTAAACAAGTTTAAGAGATAATTTTTTAACACACACAAAAGAAAACAATTCTGTTAAGTTTTTGGAAAACTCCCAAGTTGAAAAGTTGTATCAATGTTTAATGATGTCAAATGTTTCAGCAAATGAATTCTTGAAACTCTTTTCAACACCCAAGTTGTGAATCAATAGAACTAAAAGGGAGTGATTCATAGCCAAGAGTGTGTGCTCGAAAAGCTAGTGATTCATATTGAGGTTTGTCCTTTCTGGTTCAGAGTGTGTGCACTAGAGATTTGACTCTTCTAGTTCAGAGTGTGTGCACTAGAGATTTGACTCTTCTAGTTCAGAGTGTGTGCACTAGAGATTTGACTCTTCTAGTTCAGAGTGTGTGCACTAGAGATTTGACTCTTCTAGTTCAGAGTGTGTGCACTAGAGTTTGGTCACTAATGGTTCAGAGTGTGTGCACTAGAGTTTGGTCACTAATGGTTCAGAGTGTGTGCACTAGAGTTTGGTCACTAATGGTTCAGAGTGTGTGCACTACAGATTCGTCTAAATAACATTTATAAATAGTACACAGCATGGATGCGATTCCTAAATCTAAGGGAATCAAGATCCCTGAAATGGATGATGGTGTTTCTGAATATCTGATATAACAAATGCACTAGTACTTGTGTACCCATCACTTTTTGAGCCCTTTAGGCGCTTGGTGACATTTGAAGAAGTCATTGATTATTTGCTTTAATTCGATTCATTAGAGATGGCCGTGTCCAGCGTCTATTTGCACGGGGTCGATTAGTACGACTAGAAGTAACAAGCTCAGGAGAGCAGTACCAGAATCTCGACTAGAGTAAAACTATTCTTGCATCGCTGTTCTGAACTTTCTATAGCTGATATACCAACTAGAACAGTAGCTGTTAAACAAGTGCACCACTCGGTGACTGAAGTACCACTCGTTGACTGAAGTACCACTCGTTGACTGAAGTACCACTCGGTGACTGAAGTACCACTCGTTGACTGAAGTACCACTCGGTGACTGAAGTACCACTCGGTGACTGAAGTACCACTCGGTGACTGAAGTGCCACTCGGTGACTGAAGTACCACTCGGTGACTGAAGTACCACTCGGTGACTGAAGTACCACTCGATGACTGAAGTACCAATCGGTGACTGAAGTACCACTCGATGACTGAAGTACCACTCGGTGACTGAAGTACCACTCGGTGACTGAAGTACAACTCGGTGACTGAAGTACCACTCGGTGACTGAAGTACCAATCGGTGACTGAAGTACCACTCGGTGACTGAAGTACCACTCATAGACTGAAGTACCAATCGTTGACTGAAGTACCACTCGTTGACTGAAGTACCACTCGTTGACTGAAGTACCAATCGGTGACTGAAGTACCACTCGATGACTGAAGTACCACTCGGTGACTGAAGTACCACTCGGTGACTGAAGTACAACTCGGTGACTGAAGTACCACTCGGTGACTGAAGTACCAATCGGTGACTGAAGTACCACTCGGTGACTGAAGTACCACTCATAGACTGAAGTACCACTCGTTGACTGAAGTACCACTCGTTGACTGAAGTACCACTCGTTGACTGAAGTACCACTCGTTGACTGAAGTACCACTCGTTGACTGAAGTACCACTCGGTGACTGAAGTACCACTCGTTGACTAAAATACCACTAGGTGACTGAAGTACCACTCGTTGACTGAAGTACCACTCGGTGACTGAAGTACCACTCGGTGACTGAAGTACCACTCGGTGACTGAAGTACCAATCGGTGACTGAAGTACCACTCGATGACTGAAGTACCACTCGGTGACTGAAGTACCACTCGGTGACTGAAGTACAACTCGGTGACTGAAGTACCACTCGGTGACTGAAGTACCAATCGGTGACTGAAGTACCACTCGGTGACTGAAGTACCACTCATAGACTGAAGTACCAATCGTTGACTGAAGTACCACTCGTTGACTGAAGTACCACTCGTTGACTGAAGTACCAATCGGTGACTGAACAACCACTCGATGACTGAAGTACCACTCGGTGACTGAAGTACCACTCGGTGACTGAAGTACAACTCGGTGACTGAAGTACCACTCGGTGACTGAAGTACCAATCGGTGACTGAAGTACCACTCGGTGACTGAAGTACCACTCATAGACTGAAGTACCACTCGTTGACTGAAGAACCACTCGTTGACTGAAGTACCACTCGTTGACTGAAGTACCACTCGTTGACTGAAGTACCACTCGTTGACTGAAGTACCACTCGGTGACTGAAGTACCACTCGTTGACTAAAATACCACTAGGTGACTGAAGTACCACTCGGTGACTGAAGTACCACTCGGTGACTGAAGTACAACTCGGTGACTGAAGTACCACTCGGTGACTGAAGTACCAATCGGTGACTGAAGTACCACTCGGTGACTGAAGTACCACTCATAGACTGAAGTACCACTCGTTGACTGAAGTACCACTCGTTGACTGAAGTACCACTCGTTGACTGAAGTACCACTCGTTGACTGAAGTACCACTCGTTGACTGAAGTACCACTCGGTGACTGAAGTACCACTCGTTGACTAAAATACCACTAGGTGACTGAAGTACCACTCGGTGACTGAAGTACCACTCGGTGACTGAAGTACAACTCGGTGACTGAAGTACCACTCGGTGACTGAAGTACCAATCGGTGACTGAAGTACCACTCGGTGACTGAAGTACCACTCATAGACTGAAGTACCACTCGTTGACTGAAGTACCACTCGTTGACTGAAGTACCACTCGTTGACTGAAGTACCACTCGTTGACTGAAGTACCACTCGTTGACTGAAGTACCACTCGGTGACTGAAGTACCACTCGTTGACTAAAATACCACTAGGTGACTGAAGTACCACTCGTTGACTGAAGTACCACTCGGTGACTGAAGTACCACTCGTTGACTAAAATACCACTAGGTGACTGAAGTACCACTCGGTGACTGAAGTACCACTCGTTGACTAAAATACCACTAGGTGACTGAAGTACCACTCGGTGACTGAAGTACCACTCGGTGACTGAAGTACAACTCGGTGACTGAAGTACCACTCGGTGACTGAAGTACCAATCGGTGACTGAAGTACCACTCGGTGACTGAAGTACCACTCATAGACTGAAGTACCACTCGTTGACTGAAGTACCACTCGTTGACTGAAGTACCACTCGTTGACTGAAGTACCACTCGTTGACTGAAGTACCACTCGTTGACTGAAGTACCACTCGGTGACTGAAGTACCACTCGTTGACTAAAATACCACTAGGTGACTGAAGTACCACTCGGTGACTGAAGTACCACTCGTTGACTGAAGTACCACTCGGTGACTGAAGTACCACTCGTTGACTAAAATACCACTAGGTGACTGAAGTACCACTCGTTGACTGAAGTACCACTCGGTGACTGAAGTACCAATCGGTGACTGAAGTACCACTCGGTGACTGAAGTACCACTCATAGACTGAAGTACCACTCGTTGACTGAAGTACCACTCATAGACTGAAGTACCACTCGTTGACTGAAGTACCACTCGTTGACTGAAGTACCACTCGTTGACTGAAGTACCACTCGTTGACTGAAGTACCACTCGTTGACTAAAATACCACTAGGTGACTGAAGTACCACTCGGTGACTGAAGTACCACTCGTTGACTAAAATACCACTAGGTGACTGAAGTACCACTCGGTGACTGAAGTACCACTCGGTGACTGAAGTGACACTCGATGACTGAATTATCACGCTTAATGAATTCTAATTTTTGCCGGTGTTCTTAGGGACAAAAAGTCCATTAGAAACCAAACAATTCTATTTGATACTGTGTGAAGTCAATGGATAGTTCATTTAGCTTGACTTAATAAAGAATTGTTCAAAAAAAACAGAGGAGATATATGGCCTATAAATATCCAATAACAAAAAACCAAGGAGACTATTTAGTAAGGAGATGACTATTTACCATATCTTTAACACATTTTTGAAAACGTTTTTGGATTTTTTTAAAAACAAAATTAATAATTTCTATCACACTAATTACTACATTAACAAACAAACAAAGAGTAAAACTCTATTTAGTATACATATAAGTGGAACATAATTAAAACAACTATTATTGAGAAATGTTTCATATTATACATGTGAAGTGCAATGGGCAGGTAAGTGATCGGCCCATCGTTATCTCTTGTCTTCCTCTTCATCTTCTTCCTGGTACTGTTCCCTGAAGAAAGGTCATTGCGAGTCTTGAGAGATCTTATGATGTGGCCATAGAGTTTGAGTTCACGTTTTTAGACTGGTTAGTAGGTCATCGTGGGGTCCAATTGCTGTATATCTCTTCATTCATGATGCGATCTTTACAAGTGAAACCTAGGATTTAACTATATCTTCATAGCTATCAAATCATTGATTGAATATTAACTATTTCTCTCCTAACTGACGATACCAACGTTGATTCCACTACAATGTGATTAATAATTACGGAGAGAAAGAGTTAACAATGTAATATAATAATAAAATTAATAAATCTTCATATCCTGTGGTATCAGGTCGTTAGTCAAACTAACAATACAACAGTATCGGCAACACTTTCGTCACGAGCACGTCTCTTCTTTTTGTATCGACGGCGACAGGCTTGTAGTTGTTGAGAGTTTTGTAGTTCATAGTTGAGATAGGGCTGTAGTTGTTGAGAGTTTGTAGTTCATAGTTGAGACAGGCTTGTAGTTGTTGATAGTTTGTAGTTCATAGTTTCTGATATTCTTTCTTAAAATATTGAAATCAGCTGTTTCACCTGTTTGAGCTGACCACTTTGGGGGCCGATTTTGAGTTTGTGTTTAAAATAAATTGTCTTTGTAACCTTTTTTCTCGCAGTCTTTATTTTCTTCTAAGATGTTCTGTCGATATTGTTTTGAAATCGACTGAAACTTTGTTCTGCCATTTTGTAATTCTTGTACATTGCATTTTCCCTCTTATCATCAATTTGAAAGAACTGCTTTCGATAAAACAGCCACCACAGACACGCGCGCCACCTTTCTTGAGACTAACATTCATTCAGACTGTTGAGAAGCTATGTGCTTGTGACACGCCCAACTGACAAGCGACTACTGATCTGTCACTGGCAAGGTGGAAGCCTCTTCCCACCTGGTGTCCACTGCTCTGAAGTCTTCAATGAAAGTGTGGCGCCAAGTTATACGAGGACGTCCTTTTTTTCTGTCTCTAATTAGGAGTGATTAATTAAAAACAAAGCTGGTTAATTTGTACTTCCTTGACTAGATTGTTCACGTATACTTTAAATTAGTCTCTAGATGGAAAAGTACAAAATAAAATATGAAAAGATCGAGACGTTGATTCATGGAAACTAAAAGCGGACACGAGCTCCCTTAGCATGGCTTGAAACACCACTAGTGGTGGCTAATTTTGCTCAACTTTGGAAAGTAATAATCAAGGCATGATACTTCTAATGCTAGAGTGTTCAAGATACTAGTTACCTATAGACTCTTTCAGCAGGTTCAAACACATTCTATAAAAGTTTGTGCAAGCTTTGTGGATATCTAGTCAGTTTGAACCAGTGGTATTGTTTGTAATTTTATTCAGAGCAGTCATCGTTACATATGAGGAACCAGGACCGAAAGAAACCTGTTTTCTTCATGTAATATGAAATTTACTTCAAAGACAGAGAGCATTGGACAGAGAATGTGAGACAGAACGAGAGAGAAAAAGTGAAAGAGAGAGAAAGAAAGCGCGTGAAAAAAAAGAGAGAAGGCGAGAGACATAAAAAAGAGAGCGAGGGCATGAGAGAGGGACAGATAGAGATACAGGGAGCAAGAACAAGAGAGAAAGAGAAATGGAGGGATTAAGAGAAATGGAGGGAGAAAGAGAAATGGAGGGAGAAAGAGAAATGGAGGGAGAAAGAGAAATGAAGAGAGAAAGAGAAATGTAGGGAGAAAGAGAAATGGAGGGAGAAAGAGAAATGGAGAGAGAAAGAGAAATGGAGAGAGAGAAAGAGAAATGGAGAGAGAGAAAGAGAAATGGATGGAGAAAGACAAATGGAGGAATAAAGAGAAATAGATGGAGAAAGAGAAATGAAGGGAGAAAGAGAAATGGAGGGAGAAAAAGAGAGAGACAGATAGAGATACAGAGAGCGAGAACAAGAGAGAAACAGAAATGAAGGGAGAAAGAGAAATGGAGGGAGAAAGAGAAATAGAGTGAGAAAGAGAAATGGAAAGAGAAAGAGAAATGGAGAGAGAAAGAGAAATGGAGAGAGAAAGAGAAATGAAATGAGAAAGAAAAATGGAGAGAGAGAAAGAGAAATGGATGGAGAAAGAGAAATGGAGGAAGAAAGAGAAATGAAGGGAGCAAGAGAAATGGAGGGAGAAAGAGAAATGGAGAAAGAAAGAGAAATGGAGAGAGAGAAAGAGAGATAGAGAGAGAGAAAGAGAAAAGGATGGAGAAAGAGAAATGGAGGGAGAAAGAGAAATGGAGGGAGAAAAAGAGAGAGACAGAGAGCGAGAACAAGAGAGAAAGAGAAATGAAGGGAGAGAGAAATAGAGGGAGAAAGAGAAATGGAGGGAGAAAGAGAAATGGAGGGAGAAAGAGAAATGGAGAAAGAAAGAGAAATGGAGAGAGAAAGAGAAATGGAGGGAGAAAGAGAAATAGAGGGAGAAAAAGAAATGGAGAGAGACGAAGAGAAATGTAGGGAGAAAGAGAAATGGAGGGAGAAAGAGAAAGAGGGAGAAAGAGAAATGGAGAGAGAAAGAGAAATGAAGAGAGAGAAAGAGAAATGGAGAGAGAGAAAGAGAAATGGATGGAGAAAGAGAAATAGAGGAAGAAAGAGAAATGTAGGGAGAAAGAGAAATGGAGAGAGAAAGAGAAATGGAAAGAGATGGAGAGAAAGACAGATAGAGATACAGAGAGCAAGAACAAGGGAGAAAGAGAAATGCAGGGAGAAAGAGATATAAAGTGAGAAAGATAAATGGAGGGAGAAAGAGAAATGGAGGGAGAAAGAAAGATGGAATGAGAAAGAGAAATGGATGAGAGAAAGAGAGATGGAGGGAGAAGGAGAAATGGAGGGAGAAAGAGAAATGGAGGGAGAAAGAGAAAGAGGGAGAAAGAGAAATGGAGAGAGAAAGAGAAATGAAGAGAGAGAAAGAGAAATGGAGAGAGAGAAAGAGAAATGGATGGAGAAAGAGAAATAGAGGAAGAAAGAGAAATGTAGGGAGAAAGAGAAATGGAGAGAGAAAGAGAAATGGAAAGAGATGGAGAGAAAGACAGATAGAGATACAGAGAGCAAGAACAAGGGAGAAAGAGAAATGCAGGGAGAAAGAGATATAAAGTGAGAAAGATAAATGGAGGGAGAAAGAGAAATGGAGGGAGAAAGAAAGATGGAATGAGAAAGAGAAATGGATGAGAGAAAGAGAGATGGAGGGAGAAGGAGAAATGGAGGGAGAAAGAGAAATGGAGGGAGAAAGAAAGAAGGAGTGAGAAAGAGAGATGGAGAGAGAAAGAGAGATGAAGTGAGAAAGAGAAATGGAGGGAGAAAGAGAAATGGAGGGAGAAAGAGAGATGGAGGGAAGAAGAGAAATAGATGAGAGAAAGAGAAATGGCGGGAGAAAGAGAAATGGAGGGAGAAAGTAAAATCTATGGAGAAAGAGAAATGGAGGGAGAAAGAAAGATGGAGTGAGAAAGAGAGATAGACGAGGAAAGAGAAAGGTGGAAGAAAGAGAAATGGAGGGAGAAAGAGAAATAGAGGGAGAAAGAGAGATGGAGGGAGAAAGAAATGGTTGGAGAAAGAGAGATGTAGGAAGAGAAATGGAGGAAAAAATAGAAATGGAGGGAGAAAGAGAAATGGAGGGAGAAATAAAAATGGAGGGAGAAATAAAAATGGAGGGAGAAAGAGAAAAATGGAAGAAAGAGAAATGGAGGGAGAAAGAGAGATGGAGGAAGAAAGAGAGATGGAGGAAGAAAAAGAAAAGGGGAGATGGAGAGATGGAGAGAGAAAGAGAGATGGAGGGAGAAAGAGAAATGGAGGGAGAAAGAGAAATGGAGGGAGAAAAAGAGATGGAGGAAGAAAGAGAAAATGGAGGGAGAAAGAAAAATGGAGGGAGAAAGAGAAATGGAGGGAGAAAGAGAGATGGAGAAAGAGAGATGGTTGGGGAAAGAGTAATTAGGGTAGAAAGAGAGATGGAGGGAGAAAGAGAAATGGAGGGAGAAAGAGAAATGGTGGGAGAAAGATAAATGGAGGGAGAAGAGAAATTTAGGGAGAAAGAGAAATGGAGGGAGAAAGAGAAATAGAGGGAGAAAGAGAGATGGACGGAGAAAGAGAAAAGGGGGAGAAAGAGAGATGGAGGGAGAAAAAAAGATGGAGAGAGAAAGAGAGATGGAGGGAGAAAAAGAAATGGAGGGAGAAAGAAAAATAGGGAGGGAGAGAGAGAGATGGAGGGAGAAAGAGAGATGGAGAGAGAAAGAGAAAATGGGAGAGAGAGAGATATGAAGGGAGAAAGAGAGATGGAGAGAGAAAGAGAAATGGAGGGAGAAAAAGAGAAATGGAGGGAGAAAGAGAAATGGACGGAGAAAGAGAAATGGAGGGAGAAAGAGAAATAGAGGGATAGAGATGTAGGGAGAAAGAGAAAAGGGGGTAGAAAGAGAGATGGACGGAGAAAGAGAAATGGAGGGAGAAATGGAAAAAGAAAGAGAAATGGAGGGAGAAAGAGAAATGGAGGGAGAAAGAGAAATGGAGGGAGAAAGAGAAATCTAGGGAGAAAGAGAAATGGAGGGAGAAAGAGAGATGGAGGGAGAAAGAGAAAAGGGGAAGAAAGAGAGATGGAGGGAGAAAGAGAGATGGAGAGAGAAAGAGAGATGAAGGGAGAAAGAGAAATGGAGGGAGAAAGAGAAATAGAGGGAGAAAGAGAAATGGAGGGAGAAAGAGAAATAGAAGGAGAAAAAGAAATGGAGGCAGAAAGAGAAATGGAGGGAGAAAGAAAGATGGAGAGAGAAAAGGGAGAAAGAGAGAAGAATGGAGAAAGAGAAATGGAGGGAGAAAGAGAAATGAAGGGAGAAAGAGAGATGGAGGGAGAAAGAGAAAAGGGGGAGAAAGAGAGATGGAGGGAGAAAAAAAGATGAAGAGAGATGGAGAGAGAAAGAGAAATGGAGGGAGAAAGAGAAATGGAGGGAGAAAGAGAGATGGAGGGAGAAAGAGAAAATAGGAGAGAGAAAGAGAAATGGAGGAAGAAAGAGACATAGAGGCAGAAAGAGAAATCGAGAGAGAGAAAGAGAAACGGAGTGAGAAAAAGAGATAGAGATAGAGAGATGAAGAAAGAAAAAGAAAAGGGGGAGATAGAGAGATGGAGGGAGAAAGAGAGATGGAGGGAGAAAGAGAGATGGAGGGAGAAAGAGAAATGGAGGGAGATAGAGAAATGGTGGGAGAAAGAGAAATGGAGGGAGAAAGAGAATCCTAGGGAGAAAGAGAAATGAAGGGAAAAAGAGGAATAGAGGGAGAAAGAGAGATGGAGGGAGAAAGAGAAAAGGGGGGAGAAAGAGAGATTGATTTAGAAAGAGAGATGAAGGGAGAAAGAGAAAAGGGGGAGAAAGAGAGATGGAGGGAGAAAGAGAAAAGGGGGAGAAAGAGAGATGGAGGGAGAAAAAGAAAAGGGGGAGAAAGAGAGATGGAGGGAGAAAGAGAAAAGGGGGAGAAAGAGAGATGGAGGGAGAAAGAGAGATGGAGAAAGAGAAAAGGGGGAGAAAGAGAGATGGAGGGAGAAAGAGAGATGGAGGGAAAAAGAGAAAAGGGGGAGAAAGAGAAAAGGGGGAGAAAGAGAGATGGAGGGAGAAAGAGAAAAGGGGGAGAAAGAGAGATGGAGGGAGAAAGAGAAATGGAGGGAGAAAGAGAAATGGAGGGAGAAAGAGAAAAGGGGGAGAAAGAGAAAAGGGGGAGAAAGAGAGATGGAGGGAGAAAGAGAGATGGAGGGAGAAAGAGAAATGGAGGGAGAAAGAGAAAAGGGGGAGAAAGAGAGATGGAGGGAGAAAGAGAAATGGAGGGAGAAAGGGAGCTGGAGAGAGAAAGAGAGATGGAGGGAGAAAGAGAAATGGAGGGAGAAAGAGAAATGGCGGGAGAAAGAGAAAAGGGGGTAGAAAGAGAGATGGAGAGAGAAAGAGAGATGGAGGGAGAAAGAGAAATGGAGGGAGAAAGAGAAATGGCGGGAGAAAGAGAAATGGAGGGAGAAAGTAAAATCTAGGGAGAAAGAGAAATGGAGAGAGAAATAACCAGAGATAATGGCCGCTTTTTTTCGAAGAAATTAAACTCTCGGTGCTGACTGGGTCGAGTGCAGTGTCAGGTTTACATTCTGTCTAGTCTAGAAGAGATGCCTCCAGTTATTTGTTCTACTGTCACTGTACATCATATCACCTTCTTTACCTGCGACAGTCTAGGTTAGTGCCAAAGGTTAACATAATCTAATTTAGAAACTACATCATCAGATGACAACCTCTTTCGTTAACAAGTACATGAAGAGTTTGCGTTTCCATTTCATGTTGACACAGTCTCACTAAACAGACATTACTTTTTATGAGACAACAAAAAGTATGTCAATTAATGAATAGTTTAGTCTAGCCCCCTCCCTAGCCCCATTTGTAACATGTGAATGAGTACTCTGTCAATGTTAAGGCTTCCTTTCACCAGCTTTGATCAAAACAATTCTTTGTCTCTCAAAAGGTGACGACTGTTTTTACAAAGCTTATATCAACTCTGTCTGGGGAACATTTCGAAGATGTTATTTCTCCAATTTCCCATTCTTCGATGAAGTTGAAACTTTGCACAATTATTTATTATGAACCACTCAAAAAATTAAGTCAGTTAGTTACTGGTTATTAATTATTTTGTTAGATTCCAAAAACGGAAATTAATTATTACCTGGGGTTATGTCCCCTTAGATAACTCTACACGTTGTTTCTGTTTTGTGAAATGCCTAATAAGTCGTGTGACTTGATCCCATTCCAACTTCCTTGTTCCTTGTTGAATGTTTAGATGAAGTTATACCAAAAAACTTAAACAATTATTTATTGTAAAAAGTAACCAATTAGTCAATTAATTATTGGTAATTAATTATTTTGTTTCATATCGAAAAAGGTATATAACTTATACATTATTCAGAGCTATAGTTGTAAGTGTGAAGTTCCTAACCATAGGTTACCTTTGTATTTCAAAAAAGGATTTTAAAAACATTTTTTTTTCTATGCTTTATGTCACCCTTCTCATCTTCTCTGTTGACTTCCTTCAGTTCTAGAACGACTAGCCAGATGAAAGCCTGGGCATTGTTTATGGTCGGAACGATGTCGCCCACACAGCAGTTCTCCACTCTCCACGTGATCAATGGAACGGCACATCCGATACAGTTTGGGACCAGTAGCGCCGCCGCCTCTGCCAGGCTGTAGCTCAGTGTGCCACAATCTGCTTACGGGTCACCAGCTCCTGAATTTTCCTCAGGGTTGTCTCCCGAAGCTTTTCCCGTGTTTGGGTATAGCCGCAAGGCTGCGGAGGTTTGGATTCTGGGTTTTCCTTCTCCTAGATGGGTAGAAAACCAAGGCTAACGAGCCCCTCCTCCCGAAGCTTACTGGTGGAGGTGCCAGTTGCTCGCCTTTGCCCCTTCTCCTGTCGGTGATAACAGTTCCGCCGGGCTCAATACCTGAATCACACGTGAAGGCCAGGAGTTGGACTGGTTGTCAGAGGCTGTTTGGGACGCGTGCCATTGGAAGCATTTTATAGGTAAGGGTGGACTTAAGACTATTACCACTTCCGGCGTCAACAACCTTGCGGAACCAACTCTTATCTTAAGACACTCGGTACTACAGAGGCCGAGAGTCAAGCACCCCAGGTAGACCAAGTCATCTTCCTCCTCTATACCGCGACTGCCATCAGTGGTCCACCAATGGATCGTGACACTGATCAGGCATTCTTCAATTACCGACTAATGCAATGAACTGTGGGTTCCTTTATGGCTTCCCTATTGATTAAATTATTTATTTTCAAAAGGTTTTCTACCTGGTGGTCATCGTGAGACTTCCAAACTTGTCGAGATGCTAGTTTACTTAATTATATCTAAGGCACGAGTTATCAAGTCACTTCAAGTCTTAATATTGGCAACAAGAACAAAAGTTTCACAAGCAGGTAGTGGATAAAGATAGATAAAGAACCAGATCAGTGCCACATGCAATAAATTGCTTGGTGGATCTTTCCTAATTTGATCTTTAACAATCGTTCGGCCTAATTTTTGACAAACATGTCAACCTAATCTTTGACAAACTACCGACCTAATCCTTAACAAACATGTCGACCTAATCTTTGACAAACTACCGACCTAATCCTTAACAAACATGTCGACCTAATCTTTGACAAACTACCGACCTAATCCTTAACAAACATGTCGACCTAATCTTTGACAAACTACCGACCTAATCCTTAACAAACATGTCGACCTAAACTTTGACAAACTACCGACCTAATCCTTAACAAACATGTCGACCTAATCTTTGACAAACTACCGACCTAATCCTTAACAAACATGTCGACCTAATCTTTGACAAACTACCGACCTAATCCTTAACAAACATGTCGACCTAATCTTTGACAAACTACCGACCTAATCCTTAACAAACATGTCGACCTAATCTTTGACAAACTACCGACCTTATCCTTAACAAACATGTCGACCTAATCTTTGACAAACTACCGACCTAATCCTTAACAAACATGTCGACCTAATCTTTGACAAACTACCGACCTAATCCTTAACAAACATGTCGACCTAATCTTTGACAAACTACCGACCTAATCCTTAACAAACATGTCGACCTAATCTTTGACAAACTACCGACCTAATCCTTAACAAACATGTCGACCTAATCTTTGACAAACTACCGACCTAATCCTTAACAAACATGTCGACCTAATCTTTGACAAACTACCGACCTAATCCTTAACAAACATGTCGACCTAATCTTTGACAAACTACCGACCTAATCCTTAACAAACATGTCGACCTAATCTTTGACAAACTACCGACCTAATCCTTAACAAACATGTCGACCTAATCTTTGACAAACTACCGACCTAATCCTTAACAAACATGTCGACCTAATCTTTGACAAACTACCGACCTAATCCTTAACAAACATGTCGACCTAATCTTTGACAAACTACCGACCTAATCCTTAACAAACATGTCGACCTAATCTTTGACAAACTACCGACCTAATCCTTAACAAACATGTCGACCTAATCTTTGACAAACTACCGACCTAATCCTTAACAAACATGTCGACCTAATCTTTGACAAACTACCGACCTAATCCTTAACAAACATGTCGACCTAATCTTTGACAAACTACCGACCTAATCCTTAACAAACATGTCGACCTAATCTTTGACAAACTACCGACCTAATCCTTAACAAACATGTCGACCTAATCTTTGACAAACATTTCAGAAAACTAAAGAAATGAAAATAGATTTTAGGAAACATAAAGACTATCTTGAAGAAATTCAGATTAGCAACCAAGCCGTAGACTAAGTGCAAGAATATAAATACCTAGGTATCGTACAACCATCGTACAACTGAAATGGGGTGTACACTGTCAAAACATTTACAGCAGAATTCATCAACGACCCATCAAGAAAAATTAAAATCGGCAAAACAATAACTGAACTTTTCTATGCATCAACCATCAGTAGTCTAATTGACTTTGCCATCACCTGCTGGTATGGTAATACTTCACTGGCACAAAGACTAAATAGACTAATTAAAAAAGCATCGTATATCAATCACTCAAACACAGTTACCATCTCTTGAAGAAGTATTTCATGAAAGATGCCTTTACAAAACGCACACAATCCTTAAAGACAGCCTGCACTCAATAAACCACTGTATATCAGATCTGGACGAAGTGGTCGTCTCCTTTCCATTAGGACTAAAACAGAAATTTTTTAAAACTCCTTTATAAGAATTTCAGTCAGTGTTACAAGGTCATCTGTCGTCATCGAGAAGTACATAGAAGTCTAATTGATAAAGCGCTGGTGGTGAGTGTGTATGTGTTTCGTGTGTGAATGTTTTTCGTATTCGCATCTATATTGTTATTGTTACAGTAGTTACGCTGAGGAGATCAATTGCAGTCAAACTGAATTTCTATTTATTTGGACCAAAAAAAATTATCTTATCTTATTTTAATTTTGACAAACATGTCGACCTAATCTTTGGCAAACATGTCGTGCATGTCGCTTAGTTAGCTCTAAAGTGAATGGAACAAAGGTAGACATTGATTGTTCTCAAACCAAGCTGTGCATTCATTGTGGACGTCTACCTCCGAGGCGGACTTACCAGATATAAAGTGCCATGAATGAGTGCTTCACTCCAGCACACTGGCTTGCAATTAACGTTCCGCATTAAAAAAATCTAATTATAAATGAGCAGACAACATGCTTCTGCGTTCGTTCACTCTTGTGACGTCACAACCTGTAGACACTCACCCTTTATTTTGGTTTAAATCGGCGGGCTCTACATTTCACGACATCACTTTATTGCCCCCCTGTAAAAACTGTTTTCTACGTGGGTATTTTTTTAGCGGCCCCCGAAAGGGGAAAAGGCGCTAGCTATTAGCTTTGTGTGGCCTGTCTGTCCGTCTCTCCGACCGTTCCGTTTAGATCTCAGAAACTAGGAGAGAAAATGAAAATCGGACATCAAGATATTTAAGATCATTCAAAGTTCTGATGCAACGGCTACTTTTTTCTTTTCTGAAAGCGAAAAATCTATTTTTTAAAATCAATTACGCAAGCAGTTTTTTCATAAATATACACCATTTCTACAACTATTCACTATGAATAGTAACAAACTCTAGAGGCTTTTTAGTAAGGGAAATTAAAATGCACCATATTTGGAAGACATTAATGCAAATGGTTTTAGATTTTTGTTCTAACAAAAAATATTATTTTTTTTATGTAAGTTCTGTCATGCTAAATACTACATTTACAAAAAAAATTCTAATTTTTTTAAATAGAAAAAATCTATTTAGTATGCAAATAAGTTTGACATAATTTAAAGCAACATTTAATAAGTAGTTTTTCATATTATCATGTGAACTGCAGTGCATTACGTTCGCTAAGGAAAAAAAACTAAAGGATTTTTTTTTTACGGAAATGTTTTTTTTTTCTTGAGGCTTTCAATAAGAGACTTACTCTATACAAAACAATCAGATCAATTACATATTCATTAAAAAACATCAGTTAGGCCAGGTTCCCATCTAACTTCACATTCACTTTCACCTATCCTTTGGTCTGTGGACCGCTAGGGCACCACACAGGATCTGTCAACCTTCTTTCTCCATTCTTCTCTGTCATTTGCCTTTGATAGAATTTCATTATGATATTCTTTCTGAAAATATTGAGACCTGCCTTTTTCCTGCCTAGGTGGACCACTTCGGGGGTCGATTTTGAGTTTGTGTTTCCACACAAACTGTCTTTGTAACCTTGTTTGTTTTTTTTTACGGTTTAATTTTATTTTGTGATATTTCTGCTCATCAGTGCAGTGACTTGGTAATTTTGTAATTGTTTACTTTGTGCCTGAGCTGAGTAGGCCTACTAAACAAGGCAAAAGACATGGAGGAATGGAGAAAGACTGTCGACGAGTCTTGCTTGGTGCCACAACGCACTAAGGGATAGGTAAAGGTAAAAGGCCTACTATTGTACCTCTGCACATTTGTATTTGTGTACATTGCACAAGTTACCAAGAACGGAATTTAATCATTTTAAATTGTTCGTCTGAAGGCGTGCTACAACTATTTAAAAAAAAATTGAATAATGTGTCAAATCTAAACAGTTCACGGAATCTCATTTCTCACCTGTAAAGTCTGTTCATAATAAAAATGATATCTTGATATGTACTATTACCAAGGTGCTTGGATAAAACGTGTCCAGAAAATACGAATTTCTTGGACGCGCTGCCTGCACTGAACTAAATGTGATCACGTGACAAAATGAAGGCGGTATTTATGGACTGTTGGGTATTTCAGGAATCCTGTAGCTTCATTACACAGGTCCGGACAGAATGGTAAACAACAACATACCTCAATTTTTTATTGACTGTAAAACTACATACATTTTGTTTGTTGATATTTAAAAATAACGTTAACGGGAGCTATCTCGCACGTTTTTTTACGTGGTTTAATTTTTAAGTTATTGCTTCCCATTGATAAATTGTATCTGACAGTTAAATATACCTGTAAATATTTTTTTTTTCCAGATTAGGATAAGTATAGAGTTTTGTTCTATGCAAAAATGTACAAACAACAAAACTCATGACTACATTTCGTCAACAAAATTCTTTACTTTTCAACCTTTCGTTTTAGCTTGACAATTCGGAAGACTAATAAGCCTGCTGTACAGTCAATTACACTGAGTCAGTCTTAACAATCCATCACCAATGTTAGAAGTGTCACGTCTCAAAGTGTGCACCATTAGACTAAAGAATTGTTTGCGTTCGCTGCGCTTCATTCCGACGAGGGACACGATGTTTTTTATTGCGTGACTTCCAGTTAACTAAGTTTTACTGAATAGGCGAAAATAAAAAGATGTCCATGTGTCCTTGATGCAGGTAAAGTAGTTTACATCTTGGACAAAAATGTGAGGAACTTTGGAGAATATTTGACATGAGCTATTGTATCTCAAAATAATGTGAGGAATACTTGACATGATCGATTGTATCTCAAAAAGTGTGAGGAATACTTGACATGAGCTATTGTATCTCAAAAAATTGTGAGGAATACTTAAATATAAGGTAATATATCTTAAAGAATGATTAAAATAGAAACTAATGTACATCTAAAAGCTTTGTTCATAATGTGACATTTTCGGCATTGATTTGCATGCCACATGCCGCGGAAGTCTTGTCTATGCGTATCTCCAAGTCAGCATCCCCTGTTCCTGCCAGGTCATCCGCAAAGCGAAAGTTAATAATTCTTCTTCCGCCAATGTGCTTTAAAAGTACCTTCAAGAGCATCCTCCTTTCAAGACAAATATTGACGAGTGTTGATCAAAGTAAACAGCAATGTCTCGCCCCAACTGTTGTTTTTTAAATCTTACTTATGATATTTCTTGTATGCTTGCGAGTTTGGAAGCCAATTGCCTAATTAGATAGCAGATTCCTCGCCTACCTACCAGAGTAAAGATACTAGAACAGGATCCTAGTTCTCAACTAAGACCGCACCACAAATGAGAAAATCCTAAGTAGGATCACACACACACACACTGTTTATTGAGCCCCACGATTGTCTGCTGACCTTTGTCACAAAGGAAGTTCTCAGGACCCGCCAAGACCTTTCTGAAGGGAAGTAATCAGGAGAACGACGTAGAGGCAATAGATAGAACGTTCCTGAACAGATTCTACTCAAGGCCAAAGACAGAGAAATGTCTGGTGCTGAGGTGGTGCCCCATAGGTCTAAGGAGAAGGTATATACACAAAACATTGATCAATGCAGATATATGAATCAAATAAATCTTGACTGTCAAATATTGAAACTATCTAGCAGTTTGTTTGAATGCGGTTATGACACCATTCAAAGCTTAGTTTGTTCAGCATTAAAACCAAATGAACAAAAACACAGGATTCTTTTTTTAAAAATGATGTTTTAATTATGTATTAAAGATCGTCAGAAAATGACTATAAGATTACATGCACATTAAAACATTTAAATAGTCAATACAAATGATAAAAAATGAATCAGTAGTTAGTATCAACATATTACAAATATTGTGCATACACAAATTGTCCCCATAAAGTAACAAGACACTATTTCCCCAAACATACTTTCATAGTACTCTAAAAGTAAAAACAAGGTATAAAAACAGAATTCAAGCAATGAAAGTTGGCAACAAAAAGTGAGACCAGCATTGCCAATTAGAGCTTTTCTCTGTACACTATTGAGCAATTCAAGTTGATTCAGGATTGTCAATTGTAGGCCCATTTTTTCTCTAGGTACTGCTAGAAATGATTGTTAATTGTAGGCCTCTTCCTCAATCTCATCAAGAGCTAGAATATGCACCACAAATATTTAAAAATTAATTCTATGTGTCATGTTACAAATGATATCATCACTTCTTTCTAATCAGTTCTAGGGACATAACATGAAACCAGAGAAATAATTGTGGCAAGGAGCTAACATGAAACTAGAGAAATGATTGTGTGGTAAGGCTTGAGGAAAACATGTCTATTGTTTGGGTATTAGTAAGTTAGCTATATCACCTCATAAGCCTTAGTTTACCGTTAAAAATGTATTGTGATTTTCATGTTTGTCAGTTATTCAATATAGGACTACATTTAAAAAATCTAGTGGACAAGTATATGTTAAAGGTTAAATTGGAATGAAATTAAATTTGTATAAGAAAGTTAAAGGCTACATAAGTTTTACACAAGTAGCTGAAACAGAAAACATTCTCAAAAGTCTTATTTCATCCATGCCAGACATTGCTTCAAATAAGAAGATGAATTCTTTCCCATATCCAAGAAGTACTCATGTCATTCATGTTCAGTTTTAAGCTATTGTTCATTCTGGCTGATTTGAGATGCCTGGCCATGTGATCTGTTAGTATAATCAAACTGATATTCAGACCCAGGTCATGTGATCTGTCAGTAAAATCAAACTGAGATCAGACCCAGGTCACTCATCCCCTGGGCAGACAAAAGGTAAGAGCTTGAATGTACTCAACTTTAATCTGAAGAATACCTTTGGATAATTCTAGAACATAAATAGCACAAATACAAATCTATGAATGGTACAAAGTTGATAATTGTCTTGACGAGTCTATTTATAAGTAGCCAAAATATTCATTCCCTTTGGCTTTGAAACAATTGATTGCCTCAAGTAAAAAGGAGTATTATAAAAAGTAAGTCAAAGCTGTGCTGGACACTTGAAAGCCAAACTGACAGCACTTAATAGTACAGAGTTTTGTATGTAGAGACTAGCTGAAAAGAAGTTAATAACAAATATGCTTTACAAATGTATTTAAATAACTTGAGAACCAATCTAAACTAATGTCCAGACCAGACAAATGCTTGCAATTAAGTCTGTCTATCATAACAACATCATCAACTGAACTATAAATATGCTGTACAAAGAGTGCAGCTTTAGTCCAAGACTTGAAATTGTGGTAGGTACAATTTTTGTTACAAAAATATTGTTAAGAAAGCCATGAGAACAAACTTGTGTAATGCTTCAGGCAGGGCAAGCTGATGAATTACACTGAAAAGAGTGAATGGGGCAGCTCATTGTTTACACAGAATACTAAACTGGTGGACTGAGAGACACTTTCTGTAGAACTAATCTCTTTCTTCTGTAGGCACACAAGTAATTAACACTTGCAGGTTGGATCAAAAGTAAATTTCAAATGGAACAAGAAAATAGATGAGTTCACTATTTAATGAGTAAAGTAAAAGTAAAGAACCCCTAGGGCAGATGATGTAAAGGTCATCTGTCTTTGCGGCCCCATGGTTAAGGAGGCAGTCATATGGCCAGCACAACCACCAACCACCTTTTCCTTTTCTCCAACTAATTTTAGGTACCCATTAGAGCTGGGTGGATTTAAAGGCACCCAAAGATCCCCAAATAAAAAATCTCAGCCTTCACCAGGATTTGAACCCGGTATTTCTGGTTCGGAAGCCATTTGCTTTACCACTCAGCCACTGCTCCTCCACTATTTAATGAATTAACTATTTAATAAATGGATTTTAAAAAAAGTTGTACCATTTAAGCTTCATTGTATATTACAGGCAAAAAAAGAAATATTCTAATTAAAAAGAGTCCATTTTCTAAACAAAAAAACAAGCAAATAAATAAGCAAATAATATCCAAATAATGCTGAGTGATATAAATAATGACAGAAAAATTCATTTAATAAATAAACTAATTCTGTTAGAACGGAAGCAAAACTGTACAGATTATTATTATCTAACAAAAAGAAATAGAAAACTGCAGGCGCCTGATGCAGTTTCAATTCAACATTGCACAAAAGTATTACCACAATATAGAGTTTAAACAGTACAGGGCAATGCCAATAATAAAAGATAAATCATACAAAGACCAGTCAATAGAATCAAACAGAAAACATTGCACTTCATGACTAGATTAGATCCTCCTATGACCACAGTGTACAATGTTAGGGTGATTCCCCTCGCTTACAAGTAGGACTTAAGATAGCAAAAGAAATAGATTAGTGAATGAAGCTGAACTAGTTTAGAGATATTTACATAGGATCATGTGATGGAGGCTACAAACATAAAACAGCAGCATATAATTGTGTCATTGTAATTTGATAATAGCTGAAATTTCCACATCAGAATTACCTTATAACATAATCAAGGTACATTAAGGTTTTCTATGCCGATATAATGCATTGGATGGTAATAATTACTAATAATGTTGTCTCACCTAGTTGTATAATCCTGATAATTATTAATTTAAAAGTCTTTCTCTTGGATTGTCTTAAGGCATAAAATAGTTCATACATTTAAATAGCTACAAATGATTCATGTTGATAAATATATGGTATGGATTCTTTTTCTTGTCATAAATAAAAGAGTATAAAGAAAAGAAATGTTGAAACTAAATAGCAGTGTGTCTATTTGCCATTATCTCCTGTCAGATGTGATACAACCAACATTCAAACAAACAGATATATCTACAGCATATCTACAGTTTTTTGTTCTTAAAAATGAAGCTGGAACTAAACAATATTGTCTACTTCCTTAATCAAGAAACAATAGTGAGTCCTCTAAAAAAACACAACACAACACAACACTAGTAGAATTTAAACTTAGATTATGAACATCAGTTGTTGTTTTTTTAAATGTATATGTTAGTACAGTTTCACCACCTAACAAGGGGACCGAGTTTGAATCCCAACACGAGCAGAGTTGTGTTTGCTGAATGCCTAAATGCATATGAAGACCTTTTCCCAAATAGACCCTTCTCTCGACTAATCCACAATGAAATTGTGAAGGATGGACTATATAAAAGCAAAAAAAAAAAAATAGTATTCTGAAGAATAAATCTTTTGCCTATTTGTTTTCAAGCATTACTCTCTTTTACATTGAATGGATCCATTATTTTAACATAGAAGTTTTATATACACATATCCAATGAAAAGTTATGCGTTAAATAGAAACAGTAAATTTGTTAAATTACTTAAAAATGCTGATTCATTTAAAAGTTATAATTTTGTTAACTAAACAAACTTTAAATAAAAATAAAATGACTACTAACAAAGTGACTACTAAAATTTACAAATATATTTACACCCACAGACCATTTCTCTACAAGAAACTGGAGTTAAGTCTTCCACACTTTGTGCAGTAAGTTGTACTAGGGATTGGATACAAATGAAACAGTTGTAAGTAAAAAAAAAATTTTAGGCCATAGAACTATGTTACCAATTTACTTCAGGTTATGTTTCTACTAAAACTAAATTAGTAACATAACCCGGATGGCAGAGTTGGAGGGACTACAAGTTGTTGATGTGCATACCATATAATGTTTGGTAAAAGAACATGGACTATGTAAGTTTATAATCCCTTTGGGGTGGGGTTTTTTTTGTTGCTTGTGCTTGTTTGTTTTTTTTAGTTCTCGACATTTTTAATTTTCAGAAAGAAAGAACTTAATTTAAAATAAACAAAGAATTCATGGCACTGTGCTCATCTAATTTGTTTATCAAAATTCAAAATGTCAATTCTGCCCCAGAATTTGTTCAAAGCAACTCATTCCTTTTCACTTTTAAAACTAGAAAGTAAAGTCCACCTGCATATAATCCTTGCATAATGAATTTCCCATGTTTATACATGTTTAGGGGCAATTGTATGCTGTTTTCATGTTCGGTATAATAAGTCTAAATAAAACAATTTTTTTACAGAGCAATGAAGACTAAAATCTAAATGAATACAGCTTAACAATGAATAATTCATTCAGTATAATATATATCAATTCTATTTAGGGCAATTTTTTCAGATTATAGGAAGTTTTTTTTATAGTCTGTAAGTTCAATGAAGTATTTGATAAAAAAAACCTCTATAACATCTCACCAAATTTTATGACAATAGAATTATGGAAAAAATTAAAATTATGAAAAAATTAAAAGTTTTTTTGATATCTAGTTCTAATAAAACAAAATTAGATTAAAAGCAGTAGTGATATTAATAATACCAATCTAAATTGAAAAAAGTTTTAAGTGGGGTAACGTGATAAAATTAACCATATTATTAGTAACAAAGGGTTACCAATGATAAAGACAGATAAGAAAATACCTGCTAAAAAATACATTTTTCCTTCAAAGTTCAACTACTGTGATCTGAAACATGTCATACACCCAAGAATAGAGTTCTGCAGTCAAGTGTCTAAGAATATGGTGAGACAAATGGAAAAAAAAAATCATAAATTTTATATAGACTAGGTTTAACTTGACATCTAAATAACAATGTTACTTATTAAATTGATAGAGATTGTAACTCGAAAAATCAGATGCTATATTTAGCAGTGCTTATAGTCTATAGGTAGACTTTTGGGTTTGTTTAACAGGCTCAATACCAGTTAGTTGAGAGCTTATAAAGGGAAATAATTCATTCATTTTACATTTACAAAATTGAGATCTTAGATAAAAATATACCATAGTGAATACATTTCAAATAGTTTTTTTTGTCTTGCATGACAAAAAAAAAAAGTTTTCACAATTAAAATTTTTTTTTAAGAAAGAAAATTTATTGGAAAATTTACTGTTTAGTTCAATGGAAAAATTAAATAACTAGCAAAAAAAAAAAAAAAAAAAAAAAAAAAGAATTCTATTAAATGTGTATTAAATACAAATATTACATAACATAGCTTGCAAAATTGTCACTAAAATCTATTATGCAGTACTGTCATCGTGGAAACTTGTTTGATCCACCATTTCACTTTTGGGTCTTATAACATAATTGAGTAAATGTTCTGTGTGCTCATCAGTCTGATCAGAAGTCTGTCTTGCGGCAGGAAATGAATGTCTGTCTTTGTGTTTTGGTTTTGGGGCCACTGAAGGTGTTTGTTTTGCAGGTGATAATTCTGCAGCAGCAGGGGCTGCAGCAGTGACAGTAGCAGCTATTGCAGCAGGTATGATAGTATTCACTGTTCGTTCTATTGAGCTGTGATGGCTGAACCGGACATTGACGTCTGCTACAGTGTGTAGCTCAGGAACAAAATCAGAGCTCTCTTGTTCTACAGCGGCACTGTAACGTTTCTCAAAGTCAGTCATTCCATCTTGATCACTCAGAGTGGGGAGGTCTTTAGGAAATGATTCTTGCAAATTTGATTGCATGTTTGTCAGACATTCAACATTTTCCAAGTCAGGTAAACACTTAGTTTCAGTTGAGGTGTTTAAAGATTCTGACAACAAAGCTGTCTGCTCACAGATTTCCACTTCTGCTTCCTCTCGCGCATTAGAAAGAACAGTTTTTGGATAGATTTTTGTGAACGTTTGAACAGTGGGCACAGTCTGACTTCTTCTTGGACTTTCTGCTTGCTGCTTTGAGTGATCATTTATAAGTGAAACATTGGCTTCGTCCTGGATGTCTCGGGATGTATAGCTATTGGGTGGTTTACTGGAATCTGCAATATTACCAGTCTCTGATATTTTCTTTGCACCAGAAGATTTTTTTAGCCCCCTAGGGACCTTTTCAACCTCTGCATTCTCATCCCCTTCAGAAAGATGTTTACGCAGTTCATTGACCAGGGCTTTGTGAACAGTGTCATTTGATTTCTTGTGTTTTCTCATCATCTCAACGTGTGCCTCGATTTCTTGCTGCTGATCACCATGCTGCCCTGGTCCATATCTGACTCCATCATCCCCTCGTTCCTGAACATTTCTAGATGCTAACTTAGCTGTTATCTCTTTCAGAAATTGATCCTCAACAATATTCTTTTTCACTTTAAGGCCACTGGAGCAGCTGCCTTCTTCTCCACTGACTTGAAACATCTTGACATGGTGCTGGGATAGACTGGACAATTCCTGAACATTCAGGCCCTCTTGACTGCCTTTGTTGTCATGGCTTTTGTTTACTTGCCTACTTGGCACCTGGAAGTATAGCAATTTTGTTAGTCAGATGTCAACAGAGCACATAGAAATACCAAAGATAATCAATTTCATTTTTGAAAATAATTTTTTCTTTTGTTCTTATATATAACTATACTACAGCCTATCATTTTAGTCTTAACTTTCTTTAAACAACAGTCATTGTAGAGTACATTTCTAAGTTACAGTTGAAGTGCAAGACATGAATTACATTAGAACTATGATTCTTAAGGTATCAGTGTCTTTTCCATTAATCAATTTGTATCAACCAAAAAAAATTTGGTTAAGTGAATGTATAAATCAAATTTACTTAGAGTTTATAAATTCTGATAGGCCTATAGATCAAGACAGAAGACAGCACACAAAATGTTCTTAAACATCTATCTATTTATTAAATTCTTTTAGAAGATTATATTTTAAATTTATAATGGTCAAACTAGAAAACTAGACATTTTACTTTGTGACAAATTAGCTAGTAATTCTTTTCCCATTGTCAAATATCTAGGAAAATTTTTAGAGTCATTTTTGAGATCAGTGTCCAGATTTTTCCACACGCATGAAAAAGTTGCAAGCTGAATAGAGGATTTGAAATGAGCAAGATAATAAGAAAGCTTTCAATTATTCTTGCACTGATGTGTGATTTCTTAAATAAATCTATTATGTATTTGTAAAATACCAATGACACATTCATTGATCAAGAAATCTCTGAAACTGTTGTACCAATTCACATGTAATTTCCTACACTGGTTCCTGTTACCTCCTAGATGCTTACTAAGAATGGTTTTTGACAGAAACGCAACCTGATGACCACCAATAGCGAAAAACCACAAGCTTTCTATCAAACAGTGTATTTAATTATTGGTGTTGCCCCAAAAGGCTGCAGTCTACATATAAAGGAGTTTTTAAAATACCACAAGTTTCATGTTTCTAAAGCAATTTTTTTATTTTTCCCTAACCCTACTTATTTTTATTATGCCTCAAGTTATTTCCTTTTCCTTCTAGATACAGTCTAAATAAAGAACAAAACCAATCCTAATAGCTATATATTCCTTTTTTTTTCCATAGGTCGAAAGTGAGAGAGAGAGAGAGAGAGAAAGAGAGAGAGAGAGAGAGAGAGAGAGAGAGAGAGAGAGAGAGAGAGAGAGAAAGCAAGGAATGGTGGGCCTACTATAAAAAAAAAGTATAATAATACCATTAAAAAGGTAAATCTGGATCTATTGTCATTTTGCTTCATTCAAAAAGAGTGAGATAAACTATAACAATAAATAAATCCAAAATGATATTTCTTTTTTTTTTGGTTTTATTTAGAGAACAAAATACTAAAATAATTGTAGAAAGAGGAATGGGAATGTGGCATTCAATGGAGGCCCTCGGAAAATGTATTTTTTTCTCTAGGCCTGAAACTGGTGGTATGAAAAAATGTATATGGTGTCTTATTCCATACATTGCTTGTTAAGTTGTTTTTTTCTCTCAATATTTATGGATTAAATTTATAATAAAAGATTAAATCTTTCAGTATATCGATTTTTTAAGGAATTATTTATATAGTTCCTTTTTCTGAGTTTAAACTTAATAAAAAAAATATTTTATTGAAAAATTTAATTTACTTGACTGTAGTAACCAATTCATTTTCCTTTAAAATAAAATAAAATATGTTAGATTGTTTAATAAAATAGAACAATTATGTTAGCTTTAGTAACACTACCCCTTGCAGATTTTTGTTTGTCCCGTAAAACTCCCATTTTTTTCGATCAAAATAATTCAAATAATTTACACTGAAAGAGTTAAAAACCCAATGACTAAGTTTTGAATCTCTAATTAGCATTCATGAGGAAAATATGCAAGCACAGAATGTAACAATCATTTCTGAAAGAATCTTGTTGTTATAAGACAATGAAACAAAAATCCAACGGAAGTGTAAATGTAGTGTTATGTTTGGTGCCCCACCTGTAGCAAGTGTACATCCGTTGTACAAGGAGCCTGACTCTCACCAGATACACACACATAGACAGGTCTGTACAAAATAGTCTGGTCAGTTTCTGGATCTACTTCATCTCCCATGTACACTTGTCCTAGTTGAAACTCTGGACTTATGTACATTCCTCCTTCCACATTGGACGCTGCCACCTCTGTTAGGTTACACAGAAAAAATACTTTCAATAATTGTCAATAAATATGTTAAGAGATAATGTAACTATGTGATTTAAATTTGTGATTTGTCATGGCAATATGCTTCTTTTAGTCACAGCTGGGGCTGCATAGACATGGGAAATTCTGCATTCCTCATTAATCCTCAGATTCGAAGACAACCCTTATTATTATGCTTCTTTAATTTATTTTGTGTTTTTGCTGAGTTGTATGCGTTTCTATGATCTGTACCAGCTCCAAATCATTCTCGCCAGCTCTTTGCTACTAACTTGCTCTTCCCTACAGGTTAACCAGAACTTGTTCACTTAAAAAAATGGATGTAAGTTAGTGTCTAGACTTGATCAAGTTATATAGTGGGTGTAATATGGATGTAAGTTAGTGTCTAGACTTGATCAAGTTATATAGTGGGTGTAATATGGATGTAAGTTAGTGTCTAGACTTGATCAAGTTATATAGTGGGTGTAATATGGATGTAAGTTAGTGTCTAGACTTGATCAAGTTATATAGTGGGTGTAATATGGATGTAAGTTAGTGTCTAGACTTGATCAAGTTATATAGTGGGTGTAATATGGATGTAAGTTAGTGTCTAGACTTGATCAAGTTATATAGTGGGTGTAATATGGATGTAAGTTAGTGTCTAGACTTGATAAAGTTATATAGTGGGTGTAATATGGATGTAAGTTAGTGTCTAGACTTGATCAAGTTATATAGTGGGTGTAATATGGATGTAAGTTAGTGTCTAGACAAAGTTATATAGTGGGTGTAATATGGATGTAAGTTAGTGTCTAGACTTGATAAAGTTATATAGTGGGTGTAATATGGATGTAAGTTAGTGTCTAGACTTGATCAAGTTATATAGTGGGTGTAATATGGATGTAAGTTAGTGTCTAGACTTGATCAAGTTATATAGTGGGTGTAATATGGATGTAAGTTAGTGTCTAGACAAAGTTATATAGTGGGTGTAATATGGATGTAAGTTAGTGTCTAGACAAAGTTATATAGTGGGTGCAATATAGGTTAATTTTTATTTTTTTTATTGGTGAGAATGATTTCTATAGAGAGGGAATAAATTCAAATATAAAATGTTTGATGCACTATACAGGCTACTAAAAATAATCTTAATATAAATAAAAAATATGTGAACTGTTTTTATTTCAAAAGAAACTCTTACCATAGTGTATTTCAGGCATGGTATTGTTGGCAGCTAAACAAGGAACAGTACCAATAGTAATGGGCATACTGATCTCAGCTATATCACCTTTACCTTTAGAAGTCTCCAAATAAATCTAAAGAAATGATTTTTTAAACACATGAATCGATTTTAGTTTTTAAATGAAAAGTTTGACAACTAAAATAGAGCATGGAAAATAAATATGTGGAACTTTCAATTCCCACTCACCCCAAATCTCTTTCTTAGACAAAATTAATGTTCTATTTTTATGTTAAGTTGAAAACTACATAACATAAAATCACACATTCTAGAGCACTATTTGTTATTAGAACTATGCACATTTCTTAGAAAAACCTATTAAACAAAAAATCTTTATAGTTAAATAAAATGAATAATTAAGTCATGGTTGAAATGGTATATCTATGATATCTTCAATGATATCTTCTGTTTATTGCAACTTGCCAGTTAGCTATTATTGAAATGAATTTATATTAAAAAATTTACAAGAGTCAAATAACAGATACAGTGAGTTTTAAATGTAAGCTCTAGAAAGAATTTCATCTAAGAAGAAAGCTTTAAGAACTCATCTGACCCCTTCCATTCTTCATGATTCAAATAACAGCAATACAAGTTAGCTTCTCTACCATACACTGACATAAGTAATAATCCTCAATTATACATAAACAACAAACTTATATATATTTAAAAAAAACAAAAAACAGAAAAGATGAGACAGGCTACCTTTAATGTATAGAATATCTGAATGACCCCACAAACTTCAACCATTGTTGGTGGAATTATGGGGATGACAAGTTTAGCCATCAGTTCATCCAAGTTAGCAGTTTCATGAGGCGGGACCTTCTCACTTTCAACCTCTAATACTGTATGGCGAACTTCTTTAGATAATCCTAACACACCTTTATTGATGAAGAACTCCACATACTGCAATCAAAATTTTATGTGCATTAAAATCAATATGTATGTTTAGAATTAAATAAATTAGAAGACCTACAATTGTATTCACTGAAAATTGTTAATAAAAAACATGACTATGTATCAAATGTAAAACACTGTGCATTTGAAAATAACTGGCCTTCTGTAGTAATAAAACTTTTGGAGATTCAAAATATTATTTTAAAACATAATAAAAGAATAAGGTATTAAAAAATAAATTAAATTGTTAAGTAATAAGAGTCCTACTTGTATTAATTTACAAAGAACCCATGCTTCAGAATTTCCTCCATTTTGTACTTCTGCTTTCAACAAAATATGCTCTCCACACACATAAGAGCTTCTTTCTAAAGTTGTTCTGAGAAGCATTGGTCCTTTACCACAACATAAGCTGCACGAGTTCTTCTTGGCTTCTGAAGAAACAGGAGACTGAAATGATACAATAAAAAGTGCATTTTATTTTCTTGCACATCTAGGCTAAGCCTCATTCAATCTACTCAAATGATTCATATTTTCTTGCACATCTAGGCTAAGCCTCATTCAATCTACTCAAATGATTCATATATTCTTGCACATCTAGGCTAAGCCTCATTCAATCTACTCAAATGATTCATATATTCTTGCACATCTAGGCTAAGCCTCATTCAAACTACTCAAATGATTCATATTTTCTTGCACATCTAGGCTAAGCCTCATTCAAACTACTCAAATGATTCATATTTTTAACAGGTTTTACTTCCCATCAGCCCAATGATAAACAAAAACAGCTAACAAACTGAGGAGTATAGAGAGGAACCTACAACAAAACAAATTCATTGAATTCTATATTACTATTATTACTATACTTTAGAGTAGCTAATAACAATGGCGGTGCAAGACCTAAATTTTATGAGGACAAAGTACAGCAATACGAATCAAATAATGGTCCACTGTACCTACTATCTATAGCCTATCTTACTGATTTCAATTAACATGCAAAAACAATTTTTACATTAGCCCTATATCTATAGATGTTAAATTTTTATATTTTTAATGACACCATATTCTATTATTATTTAATATGTCACTTGTTTTGTCATGTAAATGAAAATAAAATATGAAACATTGTTAATTTCTTACTTTTTACAATTATTATTTGATGGATTAGAGGATGAGTAGACCAGATTAAATGATTTGGAGATGAAATGACCAAAGATGAAATGACTGGGGATGAAATGACTGGAAATGAAGTGATCGGGGATGAAATGACCCTTTTGTGGATACTGTACTATAAAATAATGGACTGTCAATGTATATTTTTAAAATACTATTTCAGAAAAAAAAAAAATTAAATAAACAGAAATTTCTTTCTTTAAGCTCTACTGAAATCATATATTATATCATATCGTAATTGGTATTGTAATTTTTTTATGACGGTTAGAGGTTATATTCGATTTAACAATAAAACTGCAAAACTCAAGTCTTCCATAATATTCTTAAAATTTGTTTTCATTTTACTTTTGAAAGACTCCTTTCAGCAAAGGCTGTAATTACTGATATTTTATTAAACATTGAAAGACATCATAAATTGTGTGGGTAAATTTCCATTATTTTTATGTTATTGTAATAGAGTAGCTATTTAACATCTTTATTGACATTGAGTACATAAGAATCAGATTTTGTAGTTCTTCATATGATTCGAAAGGTTGAACTGCTCTCACCCACTACTCTTTTGGAATACTTTTTAACTTTGATTTAATCCACAATATAAGTGTTTAAACTTCAATATTGCATTATGCATCATTGTCGTACATAAGTTTTCTTCTTTTCTTATCTTGTATGATACAGACGTTATTTCAAAAAAGATGATTACGCCCTACGAGTTATGCATTTAGTCATGCATATTAACCAATGACCTAAACTCCGCCAAGTCACTTGTTTTCCTGGCTAGCTCAGAAAACCCTTTCCATGATCTAAGAAGAAGAAGCTTTTGTACAAATTTGTCCTAGCATATGGAATGAGAAATGTACCTTTAACCCATTTTTAAAAATCTTTCACCTTATTGTTTCAGTTAAATATTCTCTGATAATGTTGTCTATTGTAGTTACAGATGATGTATGAGAACATCTTAAGATAACTGAAATTTGTTGTACCTAACTCATATTTGACCAAGCTTTTAAACTAATCTATTACAGGTATTTAAATAATAGAATAAAAAACAGCAAAATGACTTTGAAAATTGAACAGTTATTAGGAATTGCTTACCAAATATCTTTCATCCATGCAATGAATCTGTGGACCAATGATTGTGAAGTAACGAATACACTGTGGACATGAAGCGTAAGGAATGTTGAGGTTCACCCGTACATAGTAGCGAATATTTCCTATTTTGCTTTCAAATGAGCATGGCAAAACAGTCTCTGGCAGTTTAAAATGGAAAGGATAGCGATGTCGTCCTCTGGTTAATATGGGAATTCCTTGATGAGAATCACTGTCATCTAGTCAACATAACGAAAGAGAAAATAAGTTTGTTACTTTAACTAGTATTTTTATATTTATAAATAACCATTTTTATACTGGTACTTATAAATTACATCTCTTAACTTTTCCAATATCTCTAGAACTTATATAGCCATGCTCCGCCCCTTAATTTTTTTTTCTCAGAAACTTCTGACTAAGACTAAGACTATGACTATGACTGCTTTAATGATCCTTATGGAAATAATGCTCATTGAATCTGACTTGGCTCAACTTCCAACTAATAATTTTCAGTAAATATACTTTCATTTAAACCCTCAATTTTCACAGATTACATTTAAACTCTTTTAATACCCTTCAATCATAGCTGAGTCATGGCTTAGGTAAAAATATAAAAATTCTTTATGCAAAGCCATTTTTATTTTTAAAACTGTTTTTAGCATATATATTTTTTAATTTTAAATTCTTTTACATCAGAACACTTCCAGTGACTAGTTCCATTCTTCGTGCTTCAAATAACAGCACATTTGAGTCACAACAATCTTTTTTTCCTATAATTTTAACGAATGTTTAATTTCTGAACAATTTGAAATTTTGAAATTGCAAAATGTCATGCAAGTTAAAAAAAGTGAGCCATCAAAATTTTTAAGTCTTTTTTTTCTTCTGTACTTTGTGATATCCAGGGGATAAAATTTTATAGTGTTTCTTTTTGTTTTGTTTTATATACAAGTCAGAGACATTCCTTCAGAAAGGAAGATTATTTTGATCTAGCCCAGGCTGTCTGGTACTAGCCCATGCTGTTTGCAGAACAGTAGAGTTTGGTAGCAGACAGGGTTTAACCTCTGAACCATAGTGTCCACAGTCCAAAGCGCATACCAAACAACCAATTAGCCATTGTGATCAATTTTTTTAGCTTATTTTTTTTAACAACAAATACATTTCAGCATCTTTCTATTTGAACTATTTGTCATCTTATCTTCATCTAATCCTTTTTATAAGTAGGCCTAAACATAAATAAATATAACATTCGTTTGCTTGTATTACTTTTTTCAGATAAGTAATGATAGTAATTTGAGGATAAAGATACAAATGACTTGGATTTGTCTATGGAGCTAAGCGAAATAATATTTACCTTTGCCCCAAATCATCAATCGTTCCTCAAGATAATGCTCTTCTTGTTTCATAGTTCTGCGCTCACCAGCTCGAGTTATTTTCCATTCAGCATGAGCTTTCCCACGCAGAAACACTTTGATGTCTATAAGAACAATTTTAGAACTTTGTATAAAATGTATTGGCTGCTGCATCATATCTTGGAGACAAATATTATTGTTATTATTAATTTAAAAAATATAACTAACACTTCTCTTGGAAGAAAAAAAATTAAATAATATTTAAGTGAATGTTAAAACATCTATGAGGCATATGCTGATAATTTATAAAAGAATGGAAAAAGATATTTAATTGTGAAAAACTTGATCCTATTTTTTAACTAAATATTACAAGTATCTCATCTAACTCTTATCTTTTAGAGTTAAATATCTTACTTTGTAGACGCATGTTCTCCTCAACCTCAATGTATACATGACCAGTCAGCATGTCACCGGAATGGTACACTGCCCTGTCCAGCTCTACATCAAAGGCTCGAATGTAATCCATCTTTAAAGACAGCCAGAAGTTACCACAGTTATATTTTCATCCAGTAACTAGGTGCTCAGAATGAAGTGTACTCCCATGTCTTGAGAATTCAGAGTTTACCTGAAACTTAAGTATATTTTTTAATGAAGATTGGAAGTAAAGGGAACTATTACAAAAACTTTCAGTTTTTACATAATCATAAATCTTCTCCCCTGCCCCCCCCCCCATCAACCTATCACCTTTCTCTCAGTGGTAGCCAAAGAAGTGGCAAACAGGGGCAACCAACCAAGGCACTTGAGTAGAGCCCTATGATTGGGATATTCTTTTGTCAGTCACAGCCCATCATAGGGTACCTCTGTCACAATCTAAGGCACTGTCATTGACATTTCTCATAAAGCAACACTTTTAACTTGATATTTAAAAAAGCTTTTCCTGCCATTTATAGCAATTATTATAAAAAGCCCCCACATATGACTCTCACTCAGGGTTCCGCATACCACTAAGGAGACCTCTTTACCTTTCTAAAATCATTTTTTTACAATCGAATCATTTAAATATTAGTTGAAACACCAAATAAATTGGGACAAAAAATCTTCCCTGTCCTACTGAGCCATAAAAAAAATTCTTTATATTACACAGCAAACATGAAGAAATAACTACCGGTATATAAGAGTTATGTTAGAGTAATAATTGAGACATTCGTTTTATTACCTAATCCAAGAGGTAAAAATGTTCTCCTACACTGATTAGTGTATTAGATGAGATCAAAATAATATGAATGGCTGATCAACAGAAGTTTAAAACTTGAAATGATGACAGAAGAAGTGAGATTGAATAGAACATTTTGTAAAGGTAATAAAGAATAATTCTTTCTCTCTTGCCTCCTTTTTTGGAGGTTATCATTATTTTATTTAAAGATTTCTTTTTTCATGTTTGTCCTTTTTCTAATGATATATAACCTACCTATATATATTTATATTTATAAGATCATCATTTATAAGATATATGCACGTTAATAATAATGTATAAGAATAATGATGATTTCCGATGTCAAATAATTTACAACCTTGTTAAGGGTAAAACCTATTAGTCTATGACACTCGATACAATGCTAATGGTCTACAAGTTACAATAAATGTAGAATCTAGATAGATATCTAGGCTAGTTAGTGACAGCACAGTCTTGATTTGTTGTTCGTTGCCAGCACAAATCTTGATTTAGATTTTAATCTCCGTACAGCCTATTAAAGCAGTAGTTGAAAGTAGATCAAATTTCTATATGCCATTGATGATAATAGATAAGTTATAGATCTAGATTATCTAAATCTATATCCTGAACATTAGATAATTTTCTTGTTAAGTCTTAGAAGCATATAGCCTACTCATGATAATATAGATCTTGTCATCAGATGTATCTATGATAAGCGTTTAACTCGACGTCTTCAGGCTTAACAGAGTAGATCAAGTCCTCAAATACAACTCTATTAGCTTGATCTACACTCTAGTAGATCTTTATGTGTAGTTAGATTAAGTATTATAAATTATTATCATAGTCACAATGCTGTTAAAGAGAAAGTGTAATAAATTCTTGACTTATGCCCCGAGTAATGCCCTATTCTCATATCATTGTGATTACATCGCATTTTGGCCAACAACAAAAGCACTGTATCGTATTTCCTTAGCAGTTTGACAGACTGACCTTTTAAGTGTGTCAGATAGTTACGAATCAAACCCTCCTAGAAATATAGATGTGAACCATCTGTTCATATTTCTGACTTAACACAACTACGTCAATTCGTGTGTCATAATTTAATCTCCAAACACAGGAGAACAGCCGTCAATACGGTTATTTAAATGACAAAGTATAATTAGCCAGCAATTAATCAACAATGAACCAGCCTGCCTTAACTACTAGTATAGGCATGCATGTGTAGATCATGTAATTTCACTCTTTGCACTATACATGTCGTTGGAAAAAAAGTCCGATGTGTGCATGTGTGTGCTAATCAAAAGGACGTGTGTTTCAAATTATTGATAACATCTCTTATTCTCTGCCCAAGCCAGTTCACCAGTAATAGAGGCTCACAGTTTACAATCACAGACTGGTTTGAATCAAATTGATACAAAGGTTTATTTTCCGAACTCTCAAAAGCTGCCACTCACGTCCTTGATTCCATATCTCTCGGCAATTCCAAACAGTTTAGAGTAGAGAGTTTTTAAGAAAAACAGCCGATGGCGTAAGTAAGATAACAGAAAACACACACTCCAGATTGGCTACACACTTTTACTTCGTACCGTCGAGGCTCATATTCTAGATCTACATTCTGACACCAGAGACATGGCGACTTCCAAAAATTCCACGCAGAATCCGCTGGACAGATTGGGAGTAGGCCTGGTTGCTAGATGATAATATCACACAAAAAATAGTTCCATCATTACTTACAATTTATTTACAGCAATAGACATCTCCATTTTAGCACCCGGCCAAGCAGCATTGTTCTTTCTAATAGTAACCCCCTCTCTCTTTCTTACACACACACTCACACTACAGCAACGTGCTCATTCGTATGCATTCAGAAATACCGGGGAGGAAAGATATATAGAAGAAATAGACAGTAAAATCTTGTTGACAGATTCAACCAAAATAGCGCTAACTTAAGTTTAGATTGTTGCGGCTGGACTTATTAAATTTTTAAAATACATTTTTAGAACAAAAGAAACCGAAACAAATGTTGAAAATATTTTGCCGATATTGAATCATTAGCTTACATTTTATAAGGTGTCCAGCCTGACGCCCCTTTCAAAACTAAATGAGCACGCCCTACTCGGGTAGCCAGACTGCCGAGCTCGCGCTCGTTCTCTCAGTGGAGAGTTATTGATCGGCCCGCTCCATCCCTATTTCTGGATCACTGTCAGCGACTTTTGAAGGGGAAATAACCGTTAAAATGGTTAAATACTGTCTTTACCTTGACGGGTAGTCGAGTTTGTTACGAGAGGACCTTCTCTCGTATTCAGCACTAAATACTCGTTCACAGTGGCGCTCAGACAAACCATCTAATTTATTCAAAGAGATAATACAAAGTTTAAGAAACAGTTTTTAGAGGGAAATTATCTTTTTTTTCCTAAATATATGCCTTGCATTTTTGTTATGGTGGCAGAGGAGTAAAACAAATGTTTCTAAGCCAAGGAGTTTCAGGTTTGAATCTCTGCAAAGCCAGGGATTTAAAATTTTTTATGACCCTTTGAGTCCACCCAATTCTTGTGGGGACCTTAGTATCCCACATTAGTTTAAGGAAAGTATTTGAATGCTGTGCTGGTCACTTGAAACTCTCATTTACCATTGGCAAAGGAAAGAAAAAGAGATCTTTACACCATCTGAAGGTCTGAAAGTGAAACTTTATTTATTGACATAAAAGTGCTTGCAGACTAAGAAAAACCTATGGTTATTAAGTCTAAACCTATTGTCATTAAGTCTAAACCTATGGCCATTAGGTCTAAACCTATGGTCATTAAGTCTAAACCTATGGTCATTAAGTCTAAGAAAATGGAAGCAACAGGAGTAGCACCATTGAAAGGAGAAAACAACTTAATAATAATGATACTAAAGATAACATCTTAAATAAATACTTTGCATCAAGTATTCTGAGCCCCAAGAGACAAAGACATATTACTGAATTAGAGCCAAGTAGACAACATTGGAGATATATAGAAGTACAAGAAAATGGAATCCATAACCTTTAGCGAACATTAAAAACAGTATAAAGCATCTGGACCTGATGGTATTCCGGCAAGATTACTCAAAGAACTAAGGAATGAACTAGCACCAGTGTTCAAAATACTTTCTCAGGCATCTCTTAACCAGGGCAGAGTACTAAGGGACATGAAAGAAGCTTAAGTCATTCCCTATTTAAAAAAGGAGAAAAATCTGCCCCAGGAAACTACAGACCAGTATCATTAACCAGTATTACAAGTAAAATCCTAGAATACATAATATGTAGTAAAATTATAAACCACTGAAACAAACATAATGTCCTTACTACATACCAACATGGCTCTAGGAAATAGATTATGTGAAACACAACTAATAGGACTAATTGATGATTTTTCAAAAGGTTTAGATAATACTGAGCAAATAGATGCTATCTTAAAATTATATTTTTCTAAGGCTTTTGACAAAGTTCACCACCATAGCTTGCTTAAAAAATTAAAATATTTTGGCATTGATTGTTCATTCAAGATTTTCTGATAGGGAGAGAACAAACTGTAATAATAAATGGCTCTAAATCAACACCAATAACAGTAAACTCAGGTGTACCTCAAGGAACAGTCTTGGGTCCACTATTATTTTTAATTTACATAAATGATTTACCAAATTGCATTACTTTAGGAACAAAAGTCAGATTATTTGCAGACGATTGCATAAATATAGAACAATAAAAACAACACAAGACACAGACATTTTACAAAGAGAATTAGATGAATTACAGAAATGGGAATCAAATTGGAGCATGTCTTTCCACCCAGAAAAATGTCAGTTGTTAAGAGTAACAAAAAAACTAAAACAAATTAATTCCACTTATCTTATTCATGGCAAACCAGTAACACAGACTAAAAACGCAAAATACCTAGGTGTTATAATAAATGTAAAACTGTCATGGAATCCACATATTGATGAAACTATAAAAAAAAATCAAAGCATAAAGGTTTATTAAAAGAAATGTCTACAAATCAAATAAGAACATAAAACTAAAATGTTATCAGTGTTATGTTATATTATACCAATTATAGAATATGCATTCTCTGTTTGGGACTCTTCAACTCAAGAAAACATTAAGAAACTGGAACAGACACAAAATAGAGCAGTGAGATTCCTAACAAATAAATATTCACATTTGACTAGAATAACACCCTTAGCTAACCCTTCAGTAAAGTAAAGTAGCAATCATACATAAAACACTGAACCATATTTTTCAAATACAAAACCTGATAAAATACTATAATATAATAATATAAAGATGAAGGCACATTCCTTGTTCCATATGCTAGGACAAATTTCTACAAATGCTTCAGCATGGAATGGGTTGCCTGAGTCAGCCAGGAAAACCAATGACTTGACAGAATTCAAGTCATTGGTTAATATGCATGACTAGATTGACCTAGGAACAGGCATAGGACGTAATCATCTTCTTTTTTGAAGTAACAACTGTATTTTTATAAGATAAGATAATGTTGGTGTTATTTTATATCCTCTTCATGTTCCTTGTTTGTTCACCACATTATATGAATAGAGAATCAGTAGACAAGGGCTGCTCATTAGTTCTTTAGAGATGACAATTCTAATGAATAGCAAAAAGTAAATCTCAAAAAACAAATGGAATAAATGACATCAAGGTTAGCAGACACCTTTAAAAAAAAACCAGTAGTGACACCTATCAGATAAACAGCTTCACTTATTTAGGTAATAACTGAGTCTACTCAGCCTATAATGTGGATGATAATGCCTTAAAACAGAGAGAGCAGTTGTTAATATAAACAAACACATTTAAGCAAGAAGAAAAAAAAGGATTATTAAATTTATTGTATTTTTGATTTCTATTTCTTATTATATTCAATGACACTATCAAACTACACATGCTAATTTCTGTCTTATATATGTTAACTTTAAAAGTCGGCCTTAAAAAACAACAATTGTCAGCTCTTAAAAGTTTCACATATATTTCACCTCAACAATTAAATATGTTGTCATCTCTTGAAAATAGAATTCCACTTTAACATGAACCAGAGCAAAAACAAACAAATTATTTTGATAAGTTTGTTTATTAGTATTGATCTTTCAAAATGTACATATATTTCAATAAATATTAACAATAAAGCATATATACAGCAATTATTGCATTATTGTTTTGTAGTTTAATATTTTTCTAACAGAAAAAGACAATCATATTAAAAATATGAATTACAAATATTTTGGACTAGCCATCAGAAACAAGCTTACAGAATGAATGACTGTTTTGTTTACACTCTCAAGTTCTTTGAAGTCACAATGTATATTTTAAAAAAATGTAAAATACTGAAGCTATCACAAAACAAGAAAAAACTAAAAAAAAACAAAATAAAGCTTATATTAGTGTAATAGTATCAATTAATTCGTAATAGATATAGAATAACAATAACAAATTTGTGTGATTAGAGATATTTTTACCAAATGCTTTTGTTTAGGGCAATTTCATGCTTTTAGCTTGCTCAATGACCTATGGTAAAAATCACTTGTCTGGACCAGACAAAGAGAGGTTTCTGAGATAGCTTTTTAAAAGCAATTTATATTAAAAAAGTTGAACAACAATTCGAATTGGAGAGCTAAAGACTCCTTAAGCCAATACAGTAACTACTGTGCCAGAGAAGTGTTTATGAAAATAGGTTTTAAAGTTAGTTATCTATTGTTAGTTTCAAACTCTTAAGCGACGACCTAATTTTCTATACAGCATATTAAGGAGACTAATTCAACTTATACCGCTACTTCTGTCAAGTACCAGTTCTTTTCCTTGAAAGATACTAAACAAAAAAAATTAATTACCAATAATTAACTACTCTGTTAATTTTTTTAGATTGATTTATGTGTTGTCATCAGCAATGAATAATTGTGCTCAGTTTCAACTGGGAATAGAAAGATGGATAAATAACAGACAAAAATTGTACAAGACAGTCAGAGCGAATTGATATAAGCTTTCTAAGAAATAACATGAATGTTGTATCAGAGTTCATATGTCCTTTCAGGACACAGGTCTCCATTCTCAATGCAAGCCTTGATCCATTTCTCTGTCATAATATGATACTTTCTATCATTGGTGCGTCTCTTTTCCTTCAGAGAATGCAGTCTCATTAAGTCACTGGAAAATTTAGATTAGTTTCCATCAAAAAAGAAAACAGACAAAGATTTATTTTAATTCTTTCATAAGAAGGAGAGACCAAGCCCAAACAATTTTATAACATTCAATGCAATAGACTTCAGTAGAAAAAGTCTTTATAATAGTATAACAAACAGCAAAGAAGTCGATAAAACGTGGCCTCTCAACAAGAGGATCTGGGCCAACTGAGCTCATCAGCTTATTAAAGCTATTCATCTAGGATTAAAGAGCTGTTCTTCTCACCACTTCTGCTTCTATAAACTGAGACTACCATTTAAGTTATTTCTTCTAAAAACTACTGCAACTGATTTGGTTTCAAAACTAATAGCTATCATTTCCTTGGATCCTACTGACCAAGTCATGAGAGGGATGTGGACACATAATTACTTTATGAGACAAAGATTTGAATGAGCTTGAAGAGATCTGGACATATTCATTGTTTCTTGAAAAAGAACTAGCCATAGATTTTGATACATTATATAATTCATTATATGTCTCAATGTGGATTAGCTTATGGAAGTGATACTTTTTGCTACTTTTGGGAGACAAATGTTTCAAAAGAAAAAAAAATATGTTGATGGTTGAAGGAATAATGTCCTTGAAAATAAAAAGTCTTCAAAGGGTACTTGGTACCCTAAAAAGATGTTTATCAACATCTATGTTAGTTTACACAGAAAAATAATAAAAGAATGTACAAACCTTTCATCCACAATCACATGCGAGATAGATGAGTCGAATTGGTCAGAAGTTTCTGCACCAAAGAACTGCAATTCTAATTCCAACAAGTCCAGTGAACAGTTTGGTATTGCAGTCCCTGGATCACTCAGCACTAGTTTGTTATCAATATACACTCTAGGAAATGGCAAATGCAAACTCCTAATTCATTCTATAACAATATAATTATTTACCTGATAAAATTAGAAGAAGAAGATTGTCAGTCAAAGAAGATCGAAAAAAAAACTCACTTGCAGGACCTAAATAAACCAAAAGGTGAATCATAGGGGAAGTATTCTTCTTCGATTTCGCGGATGTCATCTTGTGAGACTCCTGGGACATCTTCACCCTGAAATTGTTTTCAACATATCCAGAGGTAAAAGCTAATTGAAACAAAAATCTACTAGGAAAGAAATATTCTTGCTCATTAGCTACTGTTGAAAACAGCATCTAATTGGATCTATGAAGGTAAGACAACTTCAATTATATACATATATTACTGAGGCTACACACTCAAATCTTAAGACTGAATTTCCTTCTTCAGCAAAATCTTAAATACATTTTTTTTTGCTTAAATATTTGCCTAAAATGTTTGCCTGGAATTGGAGTTTGTTGAATGTAAGATTTAAGTATGCCTCTAAGTTCTCATTGTTCTTCTAGTTGCTTGACATTTCAAAAAGAAACCAACAAGTATTAGACTATGACACTTTCCATAAATGGTAATATTAACAACATCTAGGTTTTGGTCGTGCAAGAAAAATTTACTGTTTATTAAAGGACAAAAAGTATGCATCATTACAATAGGTTAGATCATTTGAGTTTTAGGTTGAGATATGCCAATTATAAAGCTTGAAAAATTAAATTTTTTTTCAAGAAAAAGAATGTAAAAAAGCAATGCTATGATTTTTTAAATTTGCAATTGCACAACAATAACTTTAAAAAGTTGAACAAATGTAATAGAGGTGAAAGTTAAAAATGCTTCAAGCTATCTAATATATAAAGCAGAAAGTAAAGCTTATATATGTATGCCCTGAATAAAATCAAAACTGTTTACAGTCTCGATAAAACTTGGCATAAATATTCCTAAGATCATGGTGAAGACCATAGTGAATGTTTAATGTCCATCCCACAACAGGAGGGCCATATAAATATACCAAAAAGTACCTTATTGGATCTCTATTAAAGAACAAAACTTTTTAATAAATCAGATGAACCCATTTTCACAGTATTTTATATTAAATATGAACATGTCGGCTGAATGGGTAAACCCATTTTCACTCTCTTATTTCTTGGCAATATACAAAAATGTGAAGGGAACATTCTCCAAGTTTGACCTAGATCTAAATTCCATCCACTAGATCAGTAATACCCAAAATAAGGCCCGCAGGCTGCAGGTCATATACGACTAGTAATTCTATAAAAAGCTAAAAATATATTACTGGCAACACTTTTTTTTTCATTTCCAAATTATTTTGCTTTGAACTAAATTTATCTTTATTACTTAGGATCTAAACCCTAGTAAGTTAGTAAACCAATAAGTATGTGAATCTAAAAGCATAAGCAAATATATGAACTAGAAAATGTAATCCCTACCATTCCTTGAAAGATATGTCTCAGTGCTTCTTCATTCACATCCACTGTATAACTGTCTCCATAGCAATCATAATTTTGTTCCATTAATTTCTTAGTGATTTGAGTCATGTGTATCATATCATTTGGTGACCTTAGTTTTTAAAAAAGTAATTTTCTTTCAGTAACCCATTATGGAATTAGATATTAAAATGTTAGTTTACACAAGAAAAAAGAATGTAAGTGTACAAATCTTTCATCTATTATCACATGTGAGATGAATCTAATTGATTAGAAATTTCTGACTAAGGCTAAGAATTTGGGACTCAACTATATTTATAAATATTGAGAAAATCAGGTGAAATAAAAATTCAAATGAGAAACCCACCAATCTACCCATGAGTTGGTCTCAATTACTTTGATAAGCCATGCAACTTTTACAATGTTGTATTTATTTGTTTTGATGAGATTTTTCACCTTGACTGCCACTTTATCAGCAATGACACACAGAGTGTTAGCATCTGAAATATGCACAAGTTAGAAATAAGAAGCAAAAGAAAAATGTCTCCAACTCTTTAAGAAACAAAATTATTATATTCATTTTACTTTGAGTGCATCTACATATTTAAACCAAAATTCACACTTAATAATGATAAACACTAAAAGGGTTTAAACACTAAATCCCAGATAAAACAGAAACTAGAACCTTACCAGGATTTTGGACTACCGTTCCACCAAGTTGTACAATATTGGTCTCCAATTCTTGTTTTGGGAAATTGCTGGGTCCGTCAATCACACAGAATTCCTTTCCCACTAGAACTTGACCAATCTTAACAAAAAATTCAAAAGAAACAATTAAAGTAGAAAACTTCAAGGCTAGCAATAAACCTGATGTCATCTTTGTATTTAAAAGACTTAAAAAATTACTTTGGTCTATCATTTAACTTATTTAATTCAACACAAATCAAGTAAAACTCACTCTACAGCAGTACAGGTATTAAGATGATAACTTCAAATAAATTTTTTTTAATTTTTAAAAATGTTTTAAAATTCACGTAGAACCTGCTTGATATTGGATATGTCAGCTCCTTTAAACTGAGCCATAAGTGTTGGACGCACGCTATGGCTGACTACTTTTCTCTTTTTCTTGATTGGTTCATCTTGAGCTCCCATTTCATATTTAGTACCAGCCAATTTACCACCAGATTTCTGAAATTAGAAATAATTTACTGTATACTATTCTTATACTTATTTTTAAAAATTCGACTAATTATAGAACTTGATTTCTCAAATACTGATTGTACATTAAATAAAAGCCAAATGACTTTGTTATGAAGTTTTGTCTGGATCTACAACATACAAATGTTCCTCTCATAATGACTTCATTCTTTTTCTAATTAAGGAAGTTCATTTTTTGTGTTCTTTACATTAATGAACCATTTTATATGTGAAGTTCAGATTCCTAAATTAAGGAGCAGACAAATGTGAATAAAAAAAAACAACAACTGTCGAAGTATTGACACACTGTGAACATAAAAGTTTGGACTGAAGATCTGTACTAAAGTAAACCTACAGAGTTGACAATTAGAAAGAATGAAACTTAAATTAGTTAAGGAGTCAATTGTTATACCTGTCGTAAGTCCTCAAGTTCAGATGTTGTCATACACTGAAACCAAGGCTTGTCATCTCTGATGACCTCTACTCTAGGAAAACGCAGTGTGCATCCAGTTCTAAAACGATCACTTTCTATAATTTCCGTGGCCTTGATCTTGTTTAGAACAATAGATTTTTTTTTCAAAACTAAATCTCTTATTAAAGATTCCTACTAAATATAGCAGCACATTTGAAATAATTTAAACTGAACTATATAACACTTTAATTGAAATAACTAAAACTTAACTATATAGCAGCACAATTGAAGTCAAGTTAAACAGTTTCAGTAGCCAACAGACTTTTCTGTGGCAAGCACAATGGCAGACAGTCTCCACCCTGCCTAACAATGAATGTACCAATTAAAGTTCAGTAGACAAAGTCATGATTCACATCCAAAGCTTTTGACTTTAACAGTCCAATGCTTTGACCATTACCTAACCATTATGTACTAGCTCCTAATTACAATGAATAACAAATAATTAAAAAAAAAAAACAACTTTAATGCACAACATAATAAAGTTAAACAAGGTTACAAAGACAGTTTGTGTGGAAACACAAACTGAAAATCGGCCCCAGAATTGGTCCACCCAGGCAGGTTAAAAGGCAGGTTTCAATATTATCGGAATGAAATTCTATCAAAGACAAATAACAGAAAATAATGGAGAAAAAAAAGGTTAACAGATCTCGTGTGGAGCCCCAGTAGTACAGCAGACCAAAGGATAGGTGAATGTGAATGTGAAGTTAGATGTGAACCTGGCCTAACTGATGTCTTATAATGAATATCTAATTGATCTAATAGTTTTGTAAAGGGCCAATCTCTTATTTCTCAAGAATAAAACATTTCCGTAAAAAAAATGTTTTTTTCTTTGGTTAGGTGTACTATGGTAACAGCAGCACTGCAGTTCACGTGATAATATGAAAAACAAACTACTTATTAATTGTTGTTTTAAATTATGTCTGACTTATATGTATACTAAATAGATTTTTTCTCTTTAAAAAATAAAAATTAACATTTTTTTGTATGTAAATATAGTACAAATATAAAAAAAAAAGTTTGACAAAAAATCTCCATAAATGTGTTAAAAATATGGTAAATAGTCATCTCCCCTATTAAAGAGCCTCAAGAGTTTGTAACTATTAATAGTGAATAGTTGTAAAAGTGGTGTATTGTTATGAAAAAACTGCTTGCATAAGTGATTTTTACTATCTTTTCTAGTTTATGCAATTTAAACGGGACGGACGGACAGACAGGACACACAAAACTAATAGAGTCTTTTCCCTTTTGGGGGCCGCTAAAAAACAAGACAGATATAAAAAAAAAAGTTTAAAAAAAACAACAAAGCTTATATAAAGTGAAGGGAAAGCACCATTCAATCGCTGCCATATCTCTTAATATTTCGAGGTAATCTCATCTTTATAAAACAAAATTAATTCATTACCAATAATTGATGAACTAATTGGTCATACTTTTTCTAATGAATAATTGTGCAAAATCTCAACTTGATCCGAGAATGGGAAGTATGAGAAATAAAAGAATCCATCAAGACAGACAGATGGAGCTTTGTGAAAAATAAAATTGTATTGCTTTCACCTAACCATGATGTGTGTGATATTTCTTCAAATTTTTATCAATTGTTATGTTTATAACAGAATTTACCTGCAGTATTTTAGATTTGTCAGGTGGTAACCAAACATCAGGCTTTTCTTTAAACCCACTGGCCAGTTCTAAATGCTTAGGAGGTTTGGATTTGTTGTATACCTGCCAGTGTTCTGACAGTAGCTCATTAAAAGTTTTCAATTGCTTCTTACTGTAGCCAGACCCAACCTTGAAATACAGTGCATAAAGAAATACTTCAATATTGCAGCTGTACTATAATGCATTAGGACTGAAAATAGAGTTGCTATTAATTTTTCAGATCTGGATAAAATCATAAAATTTGACTGAAAGCCTTTGAGAGAAATATTTTTAGGATTATAATATAGATTTTAATGTCTCACATAGAAACGTTATAAAAGAAAAAATAGATACCATGGATAACAGACACCAACATAAAATATACAACATTTGATTCACAAAATAATTCTTAAAATATTGTTGAAATTGTTAAAATTTGTGTTCTTTATAAAGATATTTCATTATACAATCTTACCTTACAAAAAGAGAAAAATATTGTTGGCATCTCTCCATCAGACACTGGCTCAGATACAGCACACAAGAAATGAGAGACCATCCCACCCCTCTCTCCAACACCGAAGTATCCACCCACAACTAGAAGGTCAAGTTCATCCATCAGACCACCAATGTATTCAGGCTTGATTTTGAACCATCCACCTGTCAGATGTATAAGAGCATGCAGCATATAGTTGGGCAGGTGGTGAGACTAAGTTGAATTTATGGCATTGTGAGCACAAACCTTTTCTAGTATTTGGTTTGTAGACACTGTCTGCAAGTTTCACCATAATGCCCTCCTCTTTGTTGTCTATGGCCTCATTTAAGGCATCGGCACAATCTTGTCTCCATTTGGAAAAGAAATAAAACAAGCTCATGAATTGATCTATAAGAAGTATTAGCTCATGAGTTGATCTGTAAGAAGTATTAGCTCATGAGTTGATCTGTAAGAAGTATTAGCTCATGAGTTGATCTGTAAGAAGTATTAGCTCATGAGTTGATCTAAAAGAAGTATTAGCTCATGAATTGATCTATAAGAAGTAATAGCTCATGAGTTGATCTATAAGAAGTATTAGCTCATGAATTGATCTATAAGAAGTATTAGCTCATGAATTGATCTATAAGAAGTATTAGCTCATGAGTTGATCTATAAGAAGTATTAGCTCATGAATTGATCTGTAAGAAGTATTAGCTCATGAGTTGATCTATAAGAAGTATTAGCTCATGAATTGATCTATAAGAAGTATTAGCTCATGAATTGATCTATAAGAAGTATTAGCTCATGAATTGATCTATAAGAAGTATTAGCTCATGAATTGATCAATTTTATTTATGAAGTTTTTCCTATTATTAGCATTCTATTTTTATAACATTCCTTCCTTTGTCTAACCCTTGTGGAAATAGACTCATGGTCAGAAATAGACTAGTCAGTATGCATATTGCTCTTCAATTCAAACAATGCTGTAGATTATTACTCATTAGAAAAAATGCAAAAGAAATTCTTTTCATTTCTTAGCAAGAGTATTATTATCTCTGCATAATCAAAAAGTAACAACAAAAATTTGAAATTTTAAGTAGGGTACAACAGAAAAGAATGAATACATGCTGAAATCTCTAATCCACACATTTTTTTTAAAACTTAATATTAAATTTTTTTTAAATTTTTACTTGGTGAGTTCAGAAATTATTTAGAAGCATTAAAAAAAAATGAGAGAACAAAAAGGTGGGAGGGCAACATTGGAAAAGTATAAATTTAAAAAAAAAGAAGGGAGATAATACAGAATACTAATACTAGTTACAATGAATTTCTACCATGAAAAGATGTAATTAATTAATCCTTCAACTCTAAACAAAGAAACATGTTTGTCTTACCTTGTAAGAGCCTCTTTGTAAACAGATTTCACAATTCTTCCTTCTACGGGAGTGAAGACATCATCAATGAGACTAAGCCTTTCTCTCAATGGGGTATTGGTCAAGACTTTGTCATTCAGCAAAAGCACATCAAAAACCTAGATTAAATGAAACTAAGGATATATGGAGATAAAGGCAGACGGATAGATTCAGAGCAAAAGAGATAAGTTCAAGCCATGTAGCAAAATGTTTCAGAAATATACCGAAAATAGATCTGTATCTCCATGATCTAAAAATCGTTAGGTCCACCAGATAAATTGTACACAATTTGAGTGCTACCTAGTGTCACATTAAAGGAGACTGAATTCTCTACAGGAGCAATGCTGAAGAGAAAGAGAATAAAAGCGGCCAAAACAAAAAAAATTACATAAAAATTTGTTTCTAATTTTGTATGCCCCATTTTTGCTATTAGAGATGAAAGCATTCTTAGATAAGACTGTTAATTCTTAATGATCTTTACAATTTCTTAAGCTGTTGGCAGCCAGGTCTGAATTAAAAGCAAATTTATATTATTTTCAAAAGAAAATAGAAAAATCACATAAAAAATAAATCCAGTTGATTTTTATGTAATAATTTATTTATAACAATGAAAAATTGTTCCAAACATGATGTCTAAATGTTTCATTTTGAAAATGTATTATGTAAGGTACTTTTTGAAGCATTCACTAGAGTGCACTCCAGGGTGACGTGAGTAATTGACTTATTGAGAGCAAGTTTCACAGTAGAATAGTGTCTTACGCAGACCTCTAGGTGTTTTTCTGTTACTGCAAACACACTGCAGTCTTTGGTCTTTTTATTTGGAAAGTCAGCTATGAAATGCTGTCTTTTTAGTCCCTGGTTGTGGTCTAATGATGACCATCTGCCCCTAGCCCTGCTTCTGATGCTGTGAAAAAGGATTTCGACAATCCATTATATTTACTTTTTTTTAATTATTGGCTTTCAAAATTATCAATTACTTTCTGCATTATAAAATAGTAATTAAAAATTTAGGAATCATGAAGTGGAACAAAATGCTGGACATTCAACTTAAATTCGGTCCTAATTATTATGGCTGACTGGGTGGAACACATCGACCAGACTGGGTAAAACAGAATGTCCAGCTTAGTGGGACATTCGACTGAAAAGGTTAAATAATATACAAACCTGCACACAAGGTTGGTAACCAGTTCTTTCCAAAACATCTCTTGATTTAATGTCAAACTGTTCCCCTTTGGTTCCTGAACAAAAAAAGAATATAAAATAAATGTTTTAGCATTCTTAGAAAGAATATGATTCCAATCAAAAAAATAAGTAAGTCTGTTAATAAAAACTTTGTTAAAGATAATGCTAAAAATGAACAATATGACTGATACAAAGTCTGCTAGAATTGTTCATTTTATATTTTCAAAAATGTCTGACTCAAAAATAAGCCTTTTTTTTAGTACTAGAGTACTTTGAGTGTTAACATAACAGCCACTGGTTTTAATGCATCAAAATAATAACAAGTAAATAAAAGTTTGTTTTGAAAACAAAATTATTACAACCAGTGAACTAAAAGGCTAATATAATTTAACTATAATTAGAAATTAAGGAAAGGCAATGGCTGAGCGATAAATCCCTTGGCTTCCGAACCGGGGTCCCAGGTTCAAATCCTAGTGAAGACTTGGATTTTTAATTTTGGGATTTATGAGTCCACCCAGTTCTAATGGGTACCTGGCATTAGTTGGGGAAAAGTAAAGGCGGTTGGTCATGTGCTGGCCACATGACACCCTTGTTAGCTGCAAGCCACAGAAACAGATGACCTTTACATCATCTGCCCTATAGAACACTGAAAAGGGAACTTTACTTTTTTTATATTTAGAAAGTGTTACAATTGGTCCAATCATTAATAAAAATTTTTTTAGTTATTTCCATAATATTTTCATCAAGTGATTTTCTGCATAAAGACCAATGAAATCATTTCAGTTAAACTTAGTATCTCATGCATTATGATATAATGAGATAAGAATCCTTAAATAAACTGCTACTTTAAATATTATATTAAAAAACTTTTTTTATGCTGTAGTCAACTTACCAAATGTTTTTGTAGCTGCATGATAGCCCATCATTTCACCATCTAAAATACACTTCTGGACATTAGACTTGAAGCACCTTGAAATGTATGGGGTCAATGTCCCTTCATATGGATTGGAGCCAAACACCTGGGTGTACTCCATACCACTGAGAAAATGTTGCACAATGAAAAATGTATATGGTACAAGTTTTTATATTAATTTTTATTTTTGATTTATTATTTTTTGAAAACTAAGATTTCTTTTTCAAGACTTAAAAGTCCATTGCTTAGCAAAAGAGTTTAAACTCTTGGAGATCAATGATAAAAGCAAATTTTATTGGAACAATGAAGATTAAGGATTTAAATCTGGGGTGATATTATGCACAGGTCTGAAAAGAAAGGAATAAACCTTCTAGAGAAAAACTTGTATTCATCTCCATGTTTGTGCAGTAAAACTCTCTCCCCATCAAACTTGGTCTCTATCAGATAAGGTTTATTATCCATCAGTTTTTCTACCTGCAAGAATCATCTAAAAACATTCACCTTGTAATTGAAAAAGAAATGTTCTAGAAACTTTTAGAGAAATTTCCAACTGCTATTTTTTTAAACTAGTTATTTTTTTTATTATTCTGACAAAGTCACTTAAAAAAACATTCAAGGCACACAGCCTTACCTTATCTGGAGATGCTCTTTCTCCTAACATTGGTGTAAATGGAGAGAAGACTTCAATTCCAATTTCATAGGCTCTTGTCTTGATATCATGAAGTTGAACACAAACCTAAAGTGTCAGTAGATTTGAAATTACATTAGGCATAAAATTCAAATATTTTGTTTGATTCTTAACATTTCCTTTGAATTACAGTGAATGAACTGTGATATAATGAAAACATAAGTTAACCTTTTCCAAACTGTTGTTAACATTGTAAAGCTCCTCTGCATCTGGATGGAAGACATGCAGCACAGATGTTTGACTCAACCCTATCTTTAACTCTTTCAAGATCATGCGTATAAGCCATTTAATTTCTGTGGCATTGAGGGATGTTAATAGATGCATCATGTGCTTGCGCACAGTTTCTTTAGCTTTGGCAGCATTTCCACTAGCAATAGCATCTAAGTCTCTGTTGACATCAGAAATACTTAGACTTCCTTTATTGGGGCAGCGATTTTTGAGAACAAAGTATGCAACATTAGCAAAATCTCCTGCTTGCTGTAATGAGAAAGTCCATTAATTGGAGGGTGTGTACATATTTGAAACTAAATATTATAAGCTACATTGGAATAAAATGTTTTTATATCTTACTGCTTGTGCTGTTTTGGGAGCCTTGTAATTTAGAAGTCTTTGAGCATCTGGACTATCTTGACCCAGGCACAGTAGTTCAATAAGAAGCTTGGCTAACGTATGCTGGGATATGTAGAAAGACAGTCTTCTTACATATTTTAAATACCACAAAGTATAAATACATACAAATACTCCTAGGACTCTTAAATCTATAGAATGTATTAGTTCCTCGCAAACTCAGATGTATGTTCAGCATCAAACCATTTGATTTGATCTATAGATGTAAATATATCACACAAGATGATTACATATGCATTAGTTGGTTTCTATTGCGTCTTGATCTATAGATATATAAATATCTATTAGTATTGTCAAGTAGGATGTCTATAGCATGTAATTATAGTTTCACCTATTTATGTTGGCCTTGAAAGCATACACACACATACTTCATATGAGGAGACAAAAAAATTAGCATAATTAGCTATTGGACCCTACGTTGACCTGCTAACTACTGTTCAAAAAAGGAAAACTTAAATGCTATGGCCATATCACAAAGTTCTCAGGGCTCACAAAGACTTTCCTTTGGGGTACAATACCAGGGAAAAGAAGAGGCAGACAAAGAAAGCGATGGGAAGACAGCATTAAAGAGTGGACAGGTCTGTCACTTTAGGAGATTCTACTTAATTCTAAAGAGGAATGGAGGAAGATCATGCCTCAACAGTTCAACAGACTAAGGGATAGGAGAAGGTGTCTCCTTCCTCTGGATGATGCCCAATTTATATTAGGAACCAATGGAGGTGATTGATTGCTGTGTAATTTACAACAGAAAATCTTGTGTGTGCCATAGAAACAATTAACCTTTATAAGAATAGACAGCCAATGGACTCAACTTTATTTTTAATGTATTAAAAATTGAGTAGAATAACAAAATTATTCAGACAATCTATTTAAACAAAAAAAAGAAGAATTAGTATTTTTTTTGCCTACCTCTTTAATGCCATAAGCAACTCTTTCTCTCTCAAGATGGGGAAGTAACAACCTCATAGCAGGGTGAAATGAGTCATTCTGAAAAAAAAGTTTAAAAACTTATCTTGTTTAAGAAAGAAATATTTGATCAATTTCAAGTCAAAAAAGCAAAACTAAGATTCCACACTGAAAGCTACAATTTAATTACTTATTGTGTATGTGTCACTCAATGACTAAAATTACCATTAAATTTTTGTTGGAAAAATTCAGATAACAAAAGTGAAAACAATTTTTTGACATTTACACCTTGACAAGTACATTTTAGGCCAAAAGGGAATTTTCATAAATATGAATTTGGTGTATAACAAATGGAAGTATTGTGATGCTTTTATGGAAAATGGAAATAAACAAAGAAAAGTCAAAAGTCAGTTTATTCAATTTTTAGCAAAAAGAAACTACATCCTAAAATTAGACTCTCAGCCAATAAATAAAGAAGAAAATCCAACATATCTTGGTGTAAAATTAGACCAAAGACTGTCTCTAAAACACTTTATGGCAGATTTAAAAGAAAAGGCATCACAAAGATTAAACATAATAAAACACCTAGCAGGAACATCCTGGGGAGCTGAAAAGAAAACCTTAACACTGGATACATCAGATCTGTCATGGATAACTGTCTCTCCATACAAGTAGCCGCCAACAAAACCTATCAATCATCTTTAGACACAATCCAAAACCAAGCATTGCGTCTAATCAGTGGAGGTATGAGAACTACTCCCATAGTAGCCTGTGAAATAAACTCCAACATAACTCCTGGACTTAACTACAAACAACCAACCATTAAAACACATTTAATAAATAACACTCTAACAAAAGAATCAAATCCACTGGAGCTCAAAGTAGGCACGCTTGAAACAGTTGAAAGCTATCCAAAAACAGCCATCCATATATACACCAACAGATCAGCCTTCAAAACCACCATCAATGCTGGTCCTGGTGCCTTCCTGGTCTTCCCCAAAAATAAACACTTTGAAATAAATGCACCCTGTGGCGACTACTGCTCAAACTTCCAAGCCGAAATTGAGGCAATTACCATAGCTTTACAGACAGTTGAAACCAAATTATATGAAGGGATATAATTACCATCAAATATTGTTGTCTTTACAGACTCCCAATCCACTCTTTAAGCCCTTAACAGCAGCACCCTCAAAAAGCCCAAGAGAGTTGACAACACTAATTGTGATAATACACCAGATGATGACAAAATTAAACATCAACTACAGTGGATCCCTGGACACATTGGCATCATGGGAAATGAAAGGGCAGATAAGCTTTCAAAGGCAGGATCATCTATGGAACAACCAGATAGACCTGTTAATTACCTCACCCTAAAGTCAATGTTAATCAACAACCACAAAGAGGAGTGGCTCAACCAATGGACAACAGGAAACACAGGCAGATCCATGTACAAAGAAATGAACATGCCTAACAAACTGGACAGTTTTAACTTCCTCCCCCGCAAAGACCAACTAAGGACAGGACACACACCTCTGTTAAATTACCATCTCAATAAAATAAACTCCACACAATTCCCCATTTGTAGACACTGGGTTCACCCTTATGAAACCGTAAATCATATCCTTTTTAATGCCCCTTCCTAATCCACCTTAGGCAGACCCTACTTTCACTACAGCCCAACATAACCAACACCCTATAAGGCAGTGCTGAACCACTTAAGAAAACAGCACACTTTGACAGCTCAGCAGCAAAAAGCTGGCTAGAAGAAGAAGATGCTTTGTATTTTTAAAAAAAAATTATTTTTTTTAATTTTTTACCACTGGATATGAATTTTTCAAGCTGTTCCACTTAACCACAAAGTAACAGCAACAGTGAACTTGAAATATAGCATCCTTGAAATTAGTTTGTTCTATTTCAAAGTCTATGCTAATCATTCTTTTTTAATTTCTAAAATGTTTTTCTCTAGGTTCCATTGTATCACCAGCACATTTCTCCAAAGGACTCTTCTTTCTCATCTTTTCCTCATACAGAATTTTAATAATAAAAGCATCTAAAGTGGATCTTACAGTCAAAATGTAAACAAATAGCTGGGATTAACCTAAGTATGAAAATCTTCAATAGCAGATGGAGTAATATGCATAAAAAGATTTTGTAATAAAAGATGTAGATTTGACACAATATATAAATCAATAGAACCAAATGATCACATAATATTCCTGCTAATACCCCATCCCTAAATTGCTAGCTATTAAACTACCTACAATGTTGGAGTTATTTGTGTGCAGTTCCTTGTGGCATGCTCTCCATTTCTCAATAAAATCCTGAAGAACTTTTTTTTTCTTATCATTCCCTTGAGTTTTTTGTATCTTTTCTAATAGCCCACAGAGTTCAGAAAATTTCACAGCGCAGGCGACAGTCTGTGACTTGACTGAATCATGGCTGCTTGACATTGTCTGGAAATATAAATGATGACCAAGGGAAAAGTTGATAAACTTAAGCCTTAGTTTCAGTTATTTCATTTTTTTTCTATACTTTTTGATTTACACTTTATCCTCTTTCTACTGTTTAATGATACAGTGGAGTCCAAGAATCTAAACTTCAGTAATCTAAAAGTCAGCATAATCGGAAATTGAAATTAAGATATTTTTAGGACTAATATATATATATAATATAAATATCAAAGATAGTCAGTGAACAAAATTATTGCATTGATACTGTACTATAGCATATTTTTAGCATTTTAAGATACACTGTATAAACCGTACCTAAAGTCACTTAACTAGTGTTATGGCATGATTAGAAATTATTAGTTATTTTTTCGTAAATAGAGGAAGGTTTGACTAAAGAACAATGATGAGACCAGTAAAAACTAGACTAGGTTTTGAGAAAGAATAGGGAAATATCAATCGATGTAAACAGAGGAGCTTTATATGAAGGTAGAGATTTAGCTTGATGATATTCAACAGTTCCCTTCATTATTATTAAACTTCTAGTGTTGGCCTTTCTCTTGTGTTATTGGCTTTCCTTATTTGGGCGTTACCTCCATTTGCTTTATCTGCATTAGACACAGCGCGGAAGCGCCTAACACTAGAATACTGTTTTAATAAATTATAAATGCATGGAAATGTGTGGAAAATAGTTCCTAGAATAGTATGTTATTAATATTCAGCAATGTGCAATAAATTTTGCAACAGTACAAATACTGGTATTTTATAATCTGATACAGTAATACAGAAAACTACTTTTACTACTGTATTAGAAGCCTTTTGCTCTATTGTCACGCACTTCATACACAGATATGGTTAGCTTCAGAAAGATCAAATAAAATAAAATGTGCTTAGTACCAGTTTATATGTAATTACATGTAGTATTTTATAATATGTTTATTTTAGTAATGTATTTACTTGATCCAAAATATTCATTAATATGAAATGGGTATGGTCCCAATAATTATAATTTATCAGAACTCCAATGTACAAACATTTTTTTAAATGATATGCTGTGTCAAGAAAAACAAGATAGGTCTAGATCTCATTTCTAGATCTATATTTTTGCACCTCTAAAAAGTCTCTGTACCAAAGTTTAAACCTTTTAATTCTTTCAGTTTGGGTTACTCTCAGGGAGTAACTTCGCTAGTGCTGACAAGTGTGGAATTACTCTCAGACAGTATCTTGGTATATAATATTTATTTCACTATTTTAATGTATAACTTGTATTTCTCTTTTTTTTTTATTTTCCGAATGATTGTTATTTGTTTTGGTTGTGAACAGATGCAGAACCAACATGTTTTTTATTGTAAAAAAAGACAACATTGTACTAGTGTTTCTTCTTTTTTAGTCTAATTCCTGAGACCCGAAATTATTTCAATAATGCAATATCTTACTGCACTTGTTCATCTTTTAAGAAATTTAAAGTAACAATATGTGTTAAGTTTTGCGATTTTTTCAAAATTTATGTATTGAATTAAAAGATCGGATATTTCAATAAATTTATTTTCTATTAATATTTTATTTATCTATATTATCTTTTTCTTGCTCAGTTTAAACTTAATAAAAAAATATTTTCTTGAATAATTTATTTTATTTATTAGTCTAATTGGATTCTACATTTTTGTAGCCAATTTACTTTGTTATAAAATAAAATATTATATTTTAGATTATATAATAACAAAATTCATGAAAAATTTAAGTTTTCATCTAGCAACTCAGCCCACATACACAATTTTGTTTATCTGGGAAAATTCCATTTTTAAATTAAAAATAAACATGCATTAAAGACTTAAAGCCCAGCACTAGCATTGCCATCCACTGATCTACTTTCAGAGTGTATTGCCTGTGCCATAATGTAGAATAAATCTAGACTATGATGTCAATGACTAGAACTAGAGATAGATCTAGTTACAATCTAGTATGACTAATCATGTATTGAGTATTGTGTCAAGACCGTGCTTGGATAATTGAAGGCCCTAGATGAATTAAATTTGGTGGCTCCAAATGAATGAAATAGATTTAGATAAATAAGAAATAAACATTGAAAAAACTAAAATCACACAATTGATTAAAAACCTTGTGACACTATAGTGTACTTTCTACAACAATAATGTCAATTACATGAGTGCATGAGGACATGTTTCGCTATTTCTTTCTAAGTGAGTCCCCAACTAATTGGAAGCCCTAGTTTGCCTATTACTAGCTGGCCTAGCTCTAGTCAGGCCCTGTTAGTGTTATTCATTGTCTCTGTCGCTTGAACTCTATTTACTGACTCAGTGACTGTATAAGTATAAAAACTGTATTTAAAATAAGATTAAATATTAGTATTTAAATTTCAGATATTTATAATTTTACTTTCGGGAAGTTCAAGGTAAAAAAATAGTCTCTAGAGTCTAGGACTAGACCTACTCTAGTCTAGATCTACTAAGCTACATCTCTAGTCTAGAGCTAATTAGCTACATCGCTAGTCTAGATCTACTGAGCTACATCTCTAGTCTAGATCTACTGAGCTACATCTCTAGTCTAGACCTACTGAGCTACATCTCTAGTCTAGACCTACTTAGCTACAACTCTAGTCTAGACCTAATTAGCTACATCTCTAGTCAAGATCTACATCTCTAGTCTAGATCTACTGAGCTACATCTCTAGTCTAGACCTACTTAGCTACATCTCTAGTCTAGTCTACTGAGCTACATCTCTAGTCTAGTCTACTGAGCTACATCTCTAGTCTAGATCTACTGAGCTACATCTCTAGTCTAGTCTACTGAGCTACATCTCTAGTCTAGTCTACTGAGCTACAACTCTAGTCTAGATCTACTGAGCTACATCTCCAGTCTAGATCTACTGAGCTACATCTCTAGTCTAGATTTACTGAGCTACATCTCTAGTCTAGATCTACTGAGCTACATCTCTAGTCTAGATCTACTGAGCTACATCTCTAGTCAAGATCTACATCTCTAGTCTAGATCTACTGAGCTACATCTCTAGTTTAGATCTACTGAGCTACATCTCTAGTCTAGAACTACTGAGCTACATCTCTAGTCTAGGCCTATTTAGCTACATCTCTAGTCTAGACCTACTTAGCTACATCTCTAGTCTAGATCTACTGAGCTACATCTCTAGTCTAGATCTACTGAGCTACATCTCTAGTCTAGATCTACTGAGCTACATCTCTAGTCAAGATCTACATCTCTAGTCTAGTCTACTGAGCTACATCTCTAGTCTAGATCTACTTAGCTACATCTCTAGTCTAGATCTACTGAGTTACATCTCTAGTCTACTTAGCTACATCTCTAGTCTAGACCTACTTAGCTACATCTCTAGTCTAGATCTACTGAGCTACATCTCTAGTCTACTTAGCTACATCTCTAGTCTAGATCTACTGAGTTACATCTCTAGTCTACTTAGCTACATCTCTAGTCTAGACCTACTTAGCTACATCTCTAGTCTAGATCTACTGAGCTACATCTTTAGTCTAGATCTACTTAGCTACATCTCTAGTCTAGATCTACATCTCTAGTCTAGTCTACTGAGCTACATCTCTAGTCTAGATCTACTGAGCTACATCTCTAGTCTAGATCTACTGAGCTACATCTCTAGTCTAGATCTACATCTCTAGTCTAGACCTACTTAGCTACATCTCTAGTCTAGATCTACTTAGTGTCTTAGATTCTTATGATTCTAAGTCTAGTCTAAGTACAGTAGATTAGCTCTAGACTCTAGTCTTAAGTCTAGCCTCTACTAGAAGTAACTAGGACTAGATCTAGAATCTAGTACTAACTAGTAACTAGTAGTAGTAAGTTAAGTAGTGTAGTGTAGTAACTGTACTAGACTCACTCAGTCACTGTAGTCTGTAGTACTACCTACTACTAGTGACTACGAGAAAATATTTTTATAGATCTAGACTAGAGGGTAGACCTACAAAGTCTAAGACGTCTAGATCTTGAGTAATCTTGATCTATTCCGGATTTAGAATCTGAGTTGCTGTGGTAATGTTAGTATCAGTATGTTAGTCTAGATCTAGATCTATGTATGTTCATATGTTGTGTTTACGCCCAGTCGTCTAGATCTAGTGATTGTGAAGTCGGAAAAAAATCCTAGTTTTAAATTAATCTAGATTCTAGACTGCTGATGTAGATACTAGATGTATAGGCCCTACACTTCGATTCCTCGACGGATCTAGATCTAGATCTAATCTATATATTATCTATATCTTATATTAGATTCCGATTCTTTGTATGGTCTAAATCTAGAATTAGCAGGGGCGGACTGGGTGTCAATATTGGCCAGGGCATTTCTATACAATCCGGCCCACAAATTAGAGAAAATGCCACATGATGGGCATCCAATTATAGGCTACCTGTCCTCAAGAGCTTTGTGTAAAGTTTAATAATGTATCGAAGGTGACCGAGCCTCTCTCGGCTAAATAATTTCTTCTTATCTTAATTTATCTTCTTAATCAGAAAGACACAAAGATAAAGGCACATTCCTCGTCCCATATTCTAGGACAAATTTGTACAAATGCTCCTTCCCCAGTGATATTAGAGCGTGGAATGGGTTGCCTGAGTAAGCTAGGATAACCATTGACTTAGCAGAATTTTATACATTTTATTTTTTTTGTATAGGTCATTGGTTAATATGCATGATAATTTAATAGGTCATTGGTTAATATGCATGATAATTTAATAGGTCATTGGTTAATATGCATGAGAATTTAATAGGTCATTGGTTAATATGTATGAGAATTTAATAGGTCATTGGTTAATATGCATGAGAATTTAATAGGTCATTGGTTAATATGCATGACGCGTATGAGTAATCATCTTTTTTTCAAGTAACGTCTGTAGGCCTAATATAATTAGCTTATAAGATAAGACAAGATGAACGATCGGGTAAAGACTACCAATTAAAAAGTCTTTTAAGCCCTCCTACAGTCTAGAAAAACAACAGCTCACGTGACGTGGTGTCGTTGTAGGCCTACATTACATCTTTGCGTAAAACTATTGTACTATATTGGCTTGGAAGAAAGTCTTTGCAATGTAACTTCTCGAATGGTAAAGTTCAGACATCTAATGCAATTTATAAATTCATTATGGTTTTAGTACGAAACATCAAGTGACGCAAAAACTATAGCCTACATTATATTATAGGGTACATGCACTTTATTGTAACAAAGAGACTTAAAAACATTGCGTTAGTATTCTAAAGAAACCTTTCCGTGGGGCATCTCTGTTACGCCAACCACCTTTCAGCTCACTAACAAAAATTGTCTTTGGCATATGTTCGTCCCTCATACGGGATACGTGCCCTGCCAAGAGTGACTGTCTGGCTAGAAGAAGCTCCTACCGGCGTTTTACCGAGGTATAAAGTTAAACCAATAGAAGTGGCAGCGTGTAGGCCTACGCAAATTCGTTGACCGCGATCGTTTTTCTTTGTGAGCAAGTAAGGCGTAGAGAAGCTGTGTCATGACCATTTCCTTTGTTTTGGCACGGGACAGTAGACTTCGAAGCTTGAAAACATGGTAATATTTCACCAGTATAATAACAATAACTTGAAAGCCACCTACACCGCACTACGCAATATTAAGTGTAAACAATGTATAAAGCACTTAAAACACAACAACGAATCATACATCGGCAAATTTAATTTCATTATTTCTCTTCATAGTTCCATCATAAATCAATCTACAATAAGATGGTGCGAAAATGTTTAATGAGGCCAATTGTTTGTTAACAGATGGCCAAAGAAACCTATGACCTTAACATCATCTTCCCTGTAGATCAATGGATATATGGCTCATTCGACGTTTACATTACCTATAGCTAGTAATGCAATAGAAAAGTTCAGATCTCGAAAAGCTCTGAGTAATAGTTTACTTGTTCAAACAGTCACACAAACACCTAGCTCATACCCGTTGAACTTGGAAACTTGCCATGCATGGGCTAGTGTGTGTATTTAATCTAGAACATATTCAGGAGATAACCTTTGAAGAATATTGATACCAAATAGCTTATAACTGCATGGATGTTCTGTTTGGTAATTAAAAGTAAGTCAAGTGCCTCTTACAGAAGTAATGAGACCTTACGATCAATAGGGTAGATGATGTTAAAGGTCATATGGGGCCAAAGGTTAACGAGCATAGTTTCATTAGGCCATCACAACGACCTACCGTCTTTACTTACCCCAACTAAAGTCAGGTACCCATTAGAGTTTCTTTACTTATCCCAACTAAAGTCAGGTACCCATTAGAGTTTCTTTACTTACCCCAACTAAAGTCAGGTACCCATTAGAGTTTCTTTCATGACAGTCGAAAAAAAAAAGAAAAATTTTGGATGCCTCTCTGTCATTTTCTGATTAAAACACAAACTCATAATTAGTAGAAATAAGTTACAGATACACTCATCCATGATCTCCTTTTTTAAAGTCTATTATATTCAAAGTTGTTCACAAACAACAAGTTAGATTGTTATTAAGAGCTTCTCTGGATCTCTCATTTTGGTATTTTACATTCCCGTGTATAATGAATGAGGGTTTTACTCTTAGTGAACAAGAGAGATACATTTTCTAAGGCATGGAGTTCCACGTGTATAATTGCGTCAATAAGTATTGCGAAATTTAATTAAGTTTCATGAACTATCATAATTTGCATGATTAATAAAATAGTCATGCAGTCTTTGATTTCAGCTTTCAAAGTTGTCCTCCTTTGTAAGGCTTTGTCCTCCTCTGGAAGTGTCTCTTAAGTTACTGTCACTTCTTAAATCAAAAGTTGTCGGCTTTAGTTCTAATTTGGTAAATGACCTTTGTTCAAAGCAGTTTTTGGTCACGAGCACCAATTCATACGTAGCACGACATTCATTGATTGTCGCTAAAAACAAAAGCACAAATTAATTTGGCACAGACTGAACAATTATTGCATAAATCAGTGTGAGTTACCCTTCCTATCTCTCTCTGCCCTCTCTCCCTCTTCCCAAATTTTCTCTTGTTTCTCCCTAACCCAAACAAACATGGACACAACCAGTCAGCGCTACTCTTTACATCCGTGTATAGCACTTGATCTAATAGAGAGAGTTTCATCAAGATAAGACATTGAGTAGTTGTAAGGTGGCTACGTTGAGGTGTAAACCATAGAGGAAGAATGGGACATTTTAACGCTAACACCTAATGGATATTGAGAAATATAATAAGCAAGAAGTATCATAGTAATTAAAAGGCAAAGAATGTCATAGAAATGATGCTAGTAATTAAAAGGCAAAGAATGTCATAGAAATGATGCAAGTGATTTAAAGGCAAAGAATGGCAAATAATATTGGCACTTTTTATTTCTACTATGAGATAGGAACGTGACAGCCCACAGCATGATGACATCACACACTAATGGTTAAAAAAAACACACAAAAGCGGATCGTTTAAAATCAATAAAGCCCATCACACGTATAGAAACACGATACCTATATGTATATACATGTTACCTGAAAGTATAACCATCATCCATGCTATGTCACATCATTGACTCATTCAACCTTTGCTATATAAACGCTTGTTGTATACGGTGACAAAGGACCAAAAAGCTCAAGACTATAGTTTGATGTATCCATTTAGCTGATCGTATGAGTTCACACCCATCCTTGTCAAACAATGCTACATATTCTCTACACTGTAAGTAACCCAGTTTACAGTATATACTACAAACCATTGCTATAATAGGTTCAGGTATTACATACACAAATGTTTCGTTATTTTCACTTGAAAGGGAAGTAGGTCACCAGAGGTCGATAAAATACCATAGAAGTGAAATCTTAAAGAAACGACAAAACATTACTTTCAGTGACTTCATCCCATGTATAAAAAAAAAGTACGTTACAGAAAAGAAACAATTCTTTAGTTTTATACAAGAGGACCTTATGACCACATGCATTTAGTCCAAAGAAAATCTCGGACCACTCAGAACGTGACAACAACGTCTTGCGAGGTACAGTCAAACAGGAAGACTTGACGGAGGAGCCATCTCCGACCGGGGGATACTTTGATTAAGGATTGTCGAACAACAGTAATGAAAGGAACTGGTCAGCAGTTGCTACTTGTAGTGCCTTAGTGGTTCAACAGACTAAATAACCTAGGCCAAAGGCTAAGTACTATTTTTTGTTTCTCTCGGTTCAGAACCGAACTCTAATAGCACTAGCAAGGTCAATAGTTGCACACTTCATTTAGAAGTTTAAAATCTTACTCACATAACATAAGTATGGTCTTCTAGAGTTGCTTATTTCTTCGGGAATTCTCTCCCCCCCCCCCATCATAAAATACAATATTGGAAGGAATCTGCCGACATTTTACCAAAATATAGAGCGTTATAATCAGGGGCGTATTTAAGAGAGGGCAGGCGGGGCTACAGCCCAGGGGTCTCCATAAAAAAACAATATATTTGGACAGATATGAAACTACGTTTTTATTTTCATTTAAAGGGAAACTCCGATGGTTTTTCAAAGTTTAGTTATTGACATAGGCCTATTTAAATTCTGCGTAAAAAGTTGTAAAAGTAAACATTTCCTAGTATCAAAATGTACAAGTAACATGCACAAAAAAGTTTACGCATATCACATATGCTCCATGATGGTGTAACAAAGAAGTGCATATGGATGTTTTTAGTATTACAAAGATAAAGGTCTACATTTGTTGTTTTCATTAAGTTATATATTTGCTCGTTTTCATTAACACAATTGAGTACATTCGTTTGTTTCTAGTTCTACTAAGATATAAATATGCTTCTTTCTGATATTAAAAGTCTGTAAATTTGCTACTGGCTAGAATAACAAAGAGAGTCCCTAAGAATGTCAATGATAGAAAGACACGTTGATAAGATGCCTGGTTTGTTGTGGTTGTTTCCACTGTGACTGGGCTGAGGGTGGTTGGGGCAAACGTAACGTTTACTGGTGACGAGTCTATCCTGAAACAAAGAAAAACAATCAATGAAAAACAAAAACACCACAAAAACAAATGGGTGTCCATTGATTTTTATAATAATGATAAAATGGGATGAAATTATTTCTGTTTAGTGGAAAACAAGTTGTGAATCACATGTTTAAATTTCGGAAACCGCCATAGCTCATACATGACAAATAATACTTATTGACTATTGATAGAAGAAAGGTTGAAACTATATCCATTAATGGTATCTATCTCCTATGCCATCCATCCTTGACGCAATGCTGGAACATGATCTCCAGCTCGCGGTCAACGAATTAGCGCCTATTTTTGGTTTATCTATAAACCTAGGTAAAACAAAAGCTATGTCCAGGTGTCACTCAATATAACCTACTCAGCGCCAAAAAAATCACCGTTAATGGACACCCCTTTAAAGTGGTAGACCACTTCACATATCCAGGAAGCATAGTGTCAAATGAAGCATGGCTTTCAAGGCAGGTTGATAACCGTCTGGCCGGGGCCAGTAGTGCTTTTGGACGCATCTAGGCGACAGTTTGGCGGAATAAATCGCTTCACTTGCCTACAAAGCAGTTGCTCTCTCAACCCTTATATATGGATCTGAGACATGGGTATTATGCAGAAAGCAACTAAGACTACTTGAACGCTTTCACCAAAAATGCTTGTGCTTTATCAAGGACATAAGGTGGCAAGACCGCACTACAAACAGCGATGTCCTTGCGAACGCCGGTATGGACAGTATAGAAGAACTTCTTATTGTCCTTTTTAGTGAGGGGAAAGGCGGTCGACATAACAGAGAAAAATGCTTTAAAGACCAACTTACGCGCCAGCTTGCTTTCATTGACATAGAAGAGAGCACCTGACTACAGGCGGCTTCGGAACGAGACAGCTAAATAATAGACCTAAATAATATTGTAGACTAGTTTAACATGATTTTATTTTACCAATGCGGGTTCTGACATCTTCGGCAGTATCCTAGACCACCATGGAGGAGAAGATGCAGCATTGGTAAAGCTCGAGCAGCCTTCCATCAGCCGAAGAACACCTGGGGATCTAGAGAAATAAGCACCACCACCAAATTCAGGCTCTTTAACACCATTGTTAAGCCAATTATTATATGGAGCAGAGACCTGGACCACCATCACCACCATGAAAAAAAAAATCCAGGTATTCATCAATACCTGCCTGAGGAAGATTCTTATGATCCGCTGGCCAGACCAGATCTCGAATGAGGAACTGTGGCAAAGAACAAAGCAGCATTCCATTGAAGTAGATATCCTTCAGAGACGATGGGGACGGACAGGTCACACCATTCGCAAGCCTGGATCCAACATAACAAGGCAAGCCCTAACCTGGAACCCTCAAGGAAAGAGGAAGAGCGGACACCGCGATTTGGAAGCTGATGCTAAGCAGATGGGCAAGACGTGGGGACAGTTGGAGAGACTCGCCCAGACTCGAGTCCCTAGAGGAAGCTGGTTGGTGGCCCAGAAGGGACCACAGGCAGAGATGATATGAGTTTAACATGATAATTAACTGAAGTATTCCTAATGAAAGATACTTGATAATTATTTGAACAGCTTTTAAAGATTGTTCTAGACTCTAGGACCATAAATCTGTTGTTTATTTCTATAAAAAAATATCTACAATATTTCATTAAATGTAGTTCACTAGAAGCACCCAAGTAGGCCTACAGTACGAGACATATTCGACTTTTAGAAAAATTGAAAATAATTTTTTAAAAAGTTACTTCTCTGATGTCGAATATACATTTTTCATATAGTCTAAAGTCTTAACACGCCCTCATATAGTCTAAACACGCTCTCATATTGTCTAAACATGCCCTCATATAGTCTAAACACGCCCTCATATTGTCTAAACATGCCCTCATATAGTCTAAACACGCCCTCATATTGTCTAAACATGCCATCATATTGTCTAAACATGCCCTTATATTGTCTAAAAATGCCATCATATGACTAATTACTCCCCGTTTCCTTGAGATGTTATATAGCATCTAGTATAGAAAAGCAACATTTGCTATGCAGTTTGTGCCAGCTCACCTGAGTACATATACACCATCTTCACCAACATTGGAGTCTAAAGTGATTCTCTTTAAAAATTTTGTCATTGACAGTGGAAAAAGTACCTTGGTGGCCCCATCTCCTTTAAAGAAGCCAACCTTCACATGGAGAAATTAATTAGAGATATAGAATTTTAGAAATATAATAAATGAAACATAGGCTTGCATTTCGTCACACTAAAGAAATCTATTACTATAAAGTTGTGTAATATAATAGCCACATTAAGTAAAGGACATAAAGGGATCAATATATTCTATGCAGGTCGCTTTCTTGCAATCTCTTTCTCCCTTTTCTCTCGCTCTACATTTCACGCCTGGAGCATTCCATGGAAGCAGGCATTAACGTTGCATCAAGATCATAATGAACATTTCTTTTTACATAGGTTAATATCAACTTACTCTGTCTGTTTGTATGTCTGTCTGGTAAAAAGTTTGAACATACTTTTCTCCCATTTCCATTTTCGGATCAAGTTGAAACTGCATAATTATTCATAGTCGATGACATACACGAATTAATCCAAAAATTAACTTTTTTTAAAATTATTTATTTTTTTTGTTTAATGTATCAGAAAGGGAGCTAAACCCTAAAATTTTCAGATAAATGGCAGTAATTATCGTTTTTTTTTCCCATTAGATAAGCTTTGTTTTTTTTAGAAAAGAAATTACTTTAAAAAAAATCCTTATTATCCCTAAACCTAAACTCAGCATGAAAACATCAATGAGTTCTTTTGATCTATTGAATAATTTAAACGAAATCTGGGGAGGATGAGGAAACTACGTCTTGCGTTTTTTTTTTTCAATTTCACCAGAGACCTCTCGACAGGTTTATGAAGCTACAGCGTAATAGTACTTACAAAAGAATATTTGAGTCTTTCTATCTATCTTTGTGTATTGTAAACTATTCGAACTCAAGTAGCCTAGTAGAATCAATGCTGGTAAAGAATGATTCTATGGAGGAAGGGGGTAGTGTTTAACAGCTGACTTACCTTTGTGCTTATTGTTATCTCGGGTGGGAAACTTTCAATGTCCGTGTAGGCAGCATAGTTCGTGATATCTTCGAAAACAACCCAATCAATGGTATCGAAGAACATAATGACTCCGCTCTGGGTACCGTCAGTTGTAAGAACCACTTGAAATGTGTTGGTCTGTTTGGAAACAAAAATAAAGATTTCCATTTCAAGTAGACTAAGAAGCAAACATGTCAGGCTTTGAACTTCGTGCGCAGCTTGAGGAGCTTTTATTCTCGGCGCACTTCTTGGCACAAATAGCACGAGGAATTCTTTGCTTGTGTTTTGTTGGCCAGAGACCTTAGATCTTCTCCTTTACATACCTAAGGTACCTGCTGGACACATTCTGAGAGGCGTCCAACTTTATCTGCTCTTTCGCTGATACTTTCCGATGTTGTAACGTTTTTTCCTTTTGTCTATGGGTTTGAGTAAGTTTCTTTCATCTTCAATTATTTCGCATCGGCGCTGAGATTCTGTGGAATGGCACCGCAAAGCAATCTTTCTTTGTCTTTCTAGGGAACTAGCTTAGGGCTTTATCTGGATTTTGAACTGCATATGCCTAGTGACATGGCTAATGCTTGGTCCAGTCAGTCTAGTGACATGGCTAATGCTTGGTCCAGTCAGCCTAGTGATATGGCTAATGCTTGGTCCAGTCAGCCTAGTGACATGGCTAATGCTTGGTCCAGTCAGTCTAGTGACATGGCTAATGCTTGGTCCAGTCAGCCTAGTGATATGGCTAATGCTTGGTCCAGTCAGCCTAGTGACATGGCTAATGCTTGGTCCAGTCAGTCTAGTGACATGGCTAATGCTTGGTCCAGTCAGCCTAGTGATATGGCTAATGCTTGGTCCAGTCAGCCTAGAAGTCGTATGTTTTGTGTGGACATTTGGCGTGGACTGTAGGTCCCTGATGGCCGTGTCGAGCTTAGAGTTGAACGATGTGTCCATTTACTTGGTTGAATAACGCAAGCGTAATATGATTAACCTGCTGTTTTAGTATTTCATGATTTCATCATTAAGTGTACATACCCATCGCATTAAATACAGGATGAACCTGCTGTTTTAGTATTTTATGATTTCATCATTAAGTGTACATACCCATTGCATTAAATACATGATGAACCTGCTGTTTTAGTATTTCATGATTTCATCATTAAGTGTACATACCCATCGCATTAAATACATGATGAACCTGCTGTTTTAGTATTTCATGATTTCATCATTAAGTGTACATACCCATCGCATTAAATACATGATGAACCTGCTGTTTTAGTATTTCATGATTTCATCATTAAGTGTACATACCCATCGCATTAAATACATGATGAACCTGCTGTTTTAGTAATTCATGATTTCATCATTAAGTGTACATACCCATCGCATTAAATACATGATGAACCTGCTGTTTTAGTATTTCATGATTTCATCATTAAGTGTACATACCCATCGCATTAAATACATGATGAACCTGCTGTTTTAGTATTTCATGATTTCATCATTAAGTGTACATACCCATCGCATTAAATACATGATGAACCTGCTGTTTTAGTATTTCATGATTTCATCATTAAGTGTACATACCCATCGCATTAAATACATGATGAACCTGCTGTTTTAGTATTTCATGATTTCATCATTAAGTGTACATACCCATCGCATTAAATACATGATGAACCTGCTGTTTTAGTATTTCATGATTTCATCATTAAGTGTACATACCCATCGCATTAAATACATGATGAACCTGCTGTTTTAGTATTTCATGATTTCATCATTAAGTGTACATACCCATCGCATTAAATACATGATGAACCTGCTGTTTTAGTATTTCATGATTTCATCATTAAGTGTACATACCCATCGCATTAAATACATGATGAACCTGCTGTTTTAGTATTTCATGATTTCATCATTAAGTGTACATACCCATCGCATTAAATACATAATTTAGTTTATCGTTTGTTAGCCTCTTTATGCTGTTATGGTTAGTATAACTTATTATGCTACGTTAGTGTTATCATAATGCTTCTAATGAACTATCCACAATGACTGAGCTAGATAAAATAATGCATAGACTTTTTTTTATTGACTAAAAGAATCTTAGATATATATAGAAGCAAGTTATTAGAAAATGAAAATAATAATAACTCAAATATGTTAATTCCATTTTTCTACATTTTATAATGGCTACCAATGGGCCTAATAATAGATAGTTTCTTCTATATATATATCAGGTATTTATAGCGACACTTGAATTGTTTTGTAAGACATTTATTTTCATCAAATCTTTCTTTCATCTAAATCATATTCAAGTACGTGAATAAAATGACCTTGAAGTCTCCTTCAAAGCTATAGTGAGCAGTTCCAACTTCAAACCACGTGACTATCAATGCGTATCTTGGCGTAAAAGTGGCTGAAAAGTCGGAGAACCTTCTGCTCATTAGAGCCAACCCATTTAGTAAAGTGGCATCGGTACTCAGCCTGAAACAGAGCAGATAGAAGCAGACATCAATAAACTCATGCATTGATGTAGAAATCAATAGTGAGATCTCTTCTTCTTCTAGCCAGAGTTTTGCTGCTGAGCTCTTTTGTAGCCTAAAACAAATTTGTTCTTTCATCAGCCATCTTGGATACAACTGTGTCCCGTATGTGAGAGCATCATTTTGTATAGGAGCACATAAATCTACAAGGGGGATAACAGATAGTAATGGTACATGCAGAATGAAGGAACATAACATTCCAAATAGTAACATGGATTTTACGTTCTTTTGTCCGTATTTCAGCACTGTTAGTAGGGTATGTTCGACTTTTGTTCTAGTAGGGTATGTTCGACTTTTGTTCTAGTAGGATATGTTCGACTTTTGTTCTAGTAGGGACTGCCTATGGTGGATTCTCATGATTTTTATTGTTAACTCTCTTGGGGTAGATGAGGAGTTGCTAGTCACTCCTTGAAGAGAAAATTGAGAATCTGGAAAGAAAATATCTGATAGTGTTTGTGTTCTGTCATAAAGCTTATTTTCAACCGTCTGCAATCCTGTACTGATAGCCTCGAGCTCGGTCTGGAAAATTATCTTTTTTTTTTCTTTTGGAAAATATCAGGATTACACCTAGACCAGCATTTATGGAAGCTTTCAAGGCAGATCCATCGGTGTAGGCTATAATATCTGTCAATTGATTCTAGCGTATCTATTTTGAGCTCCAGTGGATTTGATTCCTTTGTTATGCTACTACTTATTAAATCTGTTGTAATGATTGGTTGACACTAGTTGATAGTTGATAGTGAGATTGAACTAAAGCGACAAATATCAAGTTTAGTGTTTATAAAGCCTATGTAAGCCTGTGTACGTCTATGTAAGTGGCGTATCGAGGGTGAAACTCTCCAGGGGTAGAAAGGCCTGTCGGCACCCACTCCCATCTCCCTAAAGTGTACGTCACAGCATGAAAGGTGTGCCATGCAAAACCAATGGAAAAAAAGACACTACCCACTGCCCGTTGAATGATGATGTTTAAAACAAAATGTATTTAGCTGGAGATGACTAGCCAACATTTGTTGGAATATCACGAAAAGCTTGTGTCTATGCTATATAAATGAAGAGAATCAATTACCTACCTATAGAAGACTTTGCCAGCTTCAATGTCTGAAACCCAGACACCAAGAGATGGAAGTAGAACATTGTTCACATTAGCCAAGTCAGAGTAAACTTTCTTAGTGGTAGTTCCAAACACCAGAAAGCCATCTTTCTGAATCTGCAATCAAAGATCTGAATGTTATGTGTAATAGCGATATACATTTAGTTATATATAACAAAGATACACATTATATATTTATAAATAACAAATAACAATATACATTAGTTAGTTAAAAATAACAAAGATATAAATTATTTAGTTATACGCAGTGCTTTTTTTGTAAAAAAAAAAAAAAACAAACTAGGTGCCGGTACTCAGTGATGGATTGCCGAACTTTTAACTATTAAAATGCAAGAAAAGTAATAATTTTTCCGCACATTGAAAAAGGTGCCGGTACGCCGTACCGGTGCGTACAGTCAAAAAAAAAAGCACTGGTTATACATAACAAAGATATACATTATTTAGATTCACATCAAACGTTTTCGCACTTTGCCCCCAAGGCGTGCATTGTACAATAATCGATAGATCTATCGTTTGGTAGGCTATCTTACTTAGGGTTGTCATTGGGTTGGTAGTGAATCTTGTGATTGTCATTGGATTCAAGATTTTGTCACGTTAAGAGTTTTCGGTAGATTAATTTACTGAACGCGAGTTGGTCACGCTGTATGGTAGAGGCAGTGTTCTAAAGGGGCTGACCATTCGAGCGGGGGTGGGGTATAGCCGCTTGATATGATGCCGTAAACATGAATTCCTACAAGGTTAGACTAGATCGACATTAGACAAAATAGTGACACACAACGACGTACATTACTATAAAAAGAAATCATATGGTATATAATGACTTATTTTGGCATAGAATGTATGTATGTAGGCGCACACTTTTTTTTTTAGTTTGCTTTAGAATAATATTGAAGAGAGAGGTTTTCAACCTCAAAACTCTCTGTAGGGGGGATTTTAAACTCAAAACCATCAGAGGGGTTTAAACTTTAATAAACTCCCCCCCCCCCTTGACTTGGCTACGCTCATAGAATTTTGAGTGTGTAGTTTGCTTTTTTTATTATATTGAAGAGGTATTATAGCTTCAAACGCCGCTGAAGGGGGGTTGAAACTCAAAACCCCCTTTGGCTATGCCTATGTCGGTGTATACGTTTAGTTGTTGTTGATGTGACTTGTTCTCATTCTCGACAGATCGTAGAGTACGCCCAAGTAGACCAACAGACAGGTGTGTCAGTCTTTAGGTCTTTTCTCTCTACTTCCTACTGGTTACAGTTTGATGAATGAAAGACTCTCTACATGGGAGGTAATAACATGGTTCCTCCACTCTTTGGACACGTTGTTAGTGTGCCATTAATGTCATGGTTCAACGCCTCCTGAAAGTTTATGGTATTGAGTAACAGTAACTAAACACCAAACAATTTAGGAGCTATTCTTTAAGCTTGAACTTTTGTTCAACTCTTTGACGTAATGTATCTATTGATTGACTGTTGACTTGATTTGAACGCTGTAATTATGATATCAATTCCAATAATTTAGATAGTCAGATCACCAGACTATATGAAATTCCTGAAAGTTTAAACATTGGCATAAACCTACAAAACTATTTTTGTTTTCCATTGATGTTTTGTGGTTTTAATATATAACATCGATTATTACATCACTTATATTAGCATATCAACTCATTATATCTTTTTTGTAAGTTTCGAGTTTTACAATCGACTTTCAGACCACTTCTACTTATCATCCAATTTTCATCCAATTTTGCATATTTTTGTAATAAAGAATCTACTAGCTTAGCTAAGGGGAGATACGCCTTTTGTAGAAGGGCACTAGGCGATTGGAAAAGAAAATAATACATCCACTACATGGAACATAAAAAGAAAAAAGAACAAATCTGGAAAACATTCCAGACTTAATACTCTAAAGATTTAAAGACAAAAGGTTGAAAATGATTTTAGACGTTTAAGACTAAAATGCAAAATAATATATACCGTGGTCAATCTTTTTTTTTCTTATATTAGATTACTGTGTATTTTTTTTTTAGCTTATTAATTGAATTGTTGGTCTCTGAGAGAATTTTGTGTAAATATTTTAAATTATTTGAACTTATTAATGCAAAAAAAAATCTGACACCAAACAGCTATCTCTTTAGTTTGATTGGCTTTCAGGCTTGTACACGATCAATGCACAAGTCTATATAACTGTCTTATTTGTTTTTCAATCTTTCCGATGTTCCTTCAGAATTGAAGATGATTACATCTTAGCACAAACTTCCCAAATGAGTGTGTGATAGTCACTAGATAGACATTGGATTTCAATTAGAGCTACTGATTAGACATGAGTGTGTGATAGTCACTAGATAGACATTGGATTTCAATTAGAGCTACTGAGTAGACATGAGTGTATGATAGTCACTAGATAGACATTGGATTTCAATTAGAGCTACTGATTAGACATGAGTGTGTGATAGTCACTAGATAGACATTGGATTTCAATTAGAGCTACTGATTAGACATGAGTGTGTGATAGTCACTAGATAGACATTGGATTTCAATTAGAGCTACTGATTAGACATGAGTGTGTGATAGTCACTAGATAGACATTGGATTTCAATTAGAGCTACTGATTAGACATGAGTGTGTGATAGTCACTACATAGACATTGGATTTCAATTAGAGCTACTGATTAGACATGAGTGTGTGATAGTCACTAGATAGACATTGGATTTCAATTAGAACTACTGATTAGACATGAGTGTGTGATAGTCACTAGATAGACTTTGGATTTCAATTAGAGCTACTGATTAGACATGAGTGTGTGACAGTCACTAGATAGACATTGGATTTCAATTAGACCTACTGATTAGACATGAGTGTGTGATTATCACTAGATAGACATTGGATTTCAATTAGAGCTACTGATTAGACATGAGTGTGTGATAGTCACTAGATAGACATTGGATTTCAATTAGACCTACTGATTAGACATGAGTGTGTGATAGTCACTAGATAGACATTGGATTTCAATTAGACCTACTGATTAGACATGAGTGTGTGATAGTCACTAGATAGACATTGGATTTACGTTGATTAAGTTCAACCAACCCATCACAGAACACTTTTATAGACGGAATAATGTTAGTCGCTCTAAGAACATTGACATAAACTATTTAAGATATTCACACTTGTTCAGACTTATGTTGTTCAAAGAACCCTTAATAAACTTTATAACAATAAGCTTAAACTAGCTTCACTTAGATTAAATTAGCAATTCTTTCCGGCTGTGTCACTTTCCTGGTCAATGTGTATGTTAAAATCTTTAATGACTAACTGACAATAAATAAAAAGTCACTGATAGTTAGAAATAAATAGACTTACTGTTACACTGTTGTATGTATTATCGTAAAAAGGAAAACTTGGACTGAGACTAACAACAGCCAGGTCACTGGAATCTATTTGACTATCCGATGCTAGGACTCCGTAGGGCAAAGGCCATGAGATAGTTCCCACACCGAGATGGAAACACAGCGTTAGTATTAGCAGTCTCATCATGGTTGCTCCAATGCCTTGCCAAGGATGTGTTTAAATATGCTGTGTAAAATATTCAAGATGAATCAATTTATCAATTTATTTGTTGTCAACTCTGTTTGTCTGTCTGTCTGGGTGGATTCTTTTACATATTTTTTCTCCCACTTCCAATTCTCGATCAAGTTGAAGATTTTGTAAACAATTATTTTTTGTCGATGACAACAATCAAAACTAACCAATGATTTATCAATAAGTGGCAATTAATTAATTTGTTTTATATAAACAAGGGGGATAAAACTTCCAATTGAGCGATGTCAGCTATCGGAAGGTGCTCTTCCTTTACTTCTTATAAGCTTTATTTTTGTAAAAGTATTTTTCAATAATTTGCTTGTTCAACATTTGAGACAGATAAAACAATGTGTGAGAATGTATAGTAAGGATGTCTATTCAATAAAAAGAAAATATCGTTTTAGAGAATAAATCTATCCATCTAAATTAATAGATTGACATGCTGAAAAACCAAACCCGAGTCGGAACTAAATAAATGAAACACAATGGACGTTAAAAAGTTGTTTATATTACCAGAACACACTGTACTATCCCATAATTACACACAATTGTAAACAAAGTTTTGAACAAACTTCAAAGCTCTGCTCTTCTCTTCAAATCAACACTAACAGGTTTAAGATGAATAACAGCACTGCTAGTTTCTATCTGGCCACTGAACAATCAGGCAACTGCTGACATAATCTGTACTGTAAAATAAGTTAACGTTATTGATCGTCCTTTCTCATGTGCACTTCCCTATATCTATTCAGGTAGAAGCAGCTCGTGTAGTCAATACATCTATATCCATTGAAAGAAGACTGTAAACAATCCTTGAAAGTAAAACAAATAAAATTTTATTTTATTTTGTTTACATTTGGGTAGCTCTTCTCCCTCCCCCCCCCACCCTTTATGAGGTTAACTTTTTTGGACCCTCTTCAAAAAGACATGGCCTAAAACAAATACTGGCACACATTTGAAAAAATAGATAACAATCAAATTTTTCAGTATCCCCTTCATGATAGTTGAAGTAGATATGTTTCTAATTGAATTAGCCTACCCAGGGGCGGGCTGGCTGTCAAAATCGGCCCGGGCATTTCTATACAATGCAGCCCACAAACTCTATACTCTATACCATATGATGGGCATCCATTTCTAGGCCTACCTTTCCTCACATATGATGGGCATTATCACGTACACAGTATCTATATTTAGCTCGTCAGCGACCTCGGGAAATTCCATCACGCGGAGGGCTATGTGTCAGAATAAATGTGATTGGTTTTGAAATATTAATTTTGTACATTGAGCTGCATTTATTGGTTGGCATTGCAACGAGGTGCGTTAGACACGTGACAACGCTATACCCGGGGAAAGGTTCTAGATTTTTAGTTAGTCTTGTATGGAACGTGTTAGTGAGAACATGTACTAGAGTTTTGTATTAGAACTCAATTATATTATTGTGTAGATCTGTTATTTTATTCAAGTACATTTAACCATTGTAATTATTTGTGAATAGCTTTTTCAAGTTCTGAATTAAAGTAATTGTTTTAGACGAAGAGAAGTTTCTTCGTTGAATATAGTAACATACTTAGATCGATTTAGCGATTGGCAACTTCTAGATGATCCTCTTATCAACTGGCAACATTCTGAATGATTGTATTATCAACTAGATCTAGCTACTTCTATACGACCATCTTATTAAAAGACGATTTCAAGATCCTCGGTAATCACGATCATTGATGGTGTGATATAGATCAAGATAATCTTTAACGTGACATCTATCATAGCATCTTCATAGATCTTGACACCTGACATCCACAATTGATGATTGTGACAGGCATCCATTTCTAGGCCTACCTGTCCTCACATATGATGGGCATCCACTTCTAGGCCTACCTGTCCTCAAAATCATTATGTTTGATGATGTATCGATGTGCATGCATAAAGTCAACTCTATATCTTTATAAGAAATATAGGCCTTATGTTGCTTTTTAAACGCTAGGTATTTAGGCCTTAAGCCCTAAAAGAATGAAGACTTCTAGTAACAATGTCTTCGGAGTTCGGATAAAGGCTATTAAATTATTTTGGAAAATGTGTTCAATTAAAATAGTATTACACTGTAAGTCTGTAGACTGTGAAAAATTTTGTTTTTAAATACGACGCACAGAAGGCCTTCTTATAGGAGAACATAATAGAAACTTTAACAATTGTATATGTGCCAAGGTGACATCGCTGCGGCCATTTTGGTGGCTCTACCGGCCCACCGTGCATTTGCCCAAATGCCCATATAGCCTGTCCGCCCCTGAGCCTACCAGACCAAACACATTTCATGCTCATTTATTTTCTTAATTTCACTTTTATAAAACTAAGCCCCAAACTGGTCGTGCGGTATACGCTCTGGACTGTCGCTCGGTCGTCTCAATGGTTTCGGGGTTATACCCTACCTGCTGCTATCCCCGTCGTCCTGCGCGAGGTTTTGACTAGGATTACAGATCTAGATTATCTTCTACTCTGAACATCTGAAACATGTCAAACATTTTACAAACAAACAAAGACAACGGGCTTTCTCTTAGTCTGAAATCTCTTTTTCCTTATCAATCTGTCTCTTTCTGCCTGTTTGTCTTTGTGTCTGTCTGTCAGTCCACGCTCTCTCTATCTGTCTTTGTGTCTGTCTCATTTCCTCTTTCTGTCAGTCCACGCTCTCTCTATCTGTCTTTGTGTCTGTCTCATTTCCTCTTTCTGTCAGTTCACTCTCTCTCTATCTGTCTTTGTGTCTGTCTCATTTCCTCTTTCTGTCAGTCCCCTCTCTCTCTATCTGTCTTTGTGTCTGTCTGTCTCTCTCTCTGAAACCATACCAATTACGAACATCCGACAATATCAATGACTCCACTAGTGTATATTATCAGTATAGTCTTAATGCTTTTAGCTTTATAATAGACGAATAGTTTTGACAAACATTATTCTTCCTGGATACAAATAAATATATGCACTGGTTTCAGTTGAGATAATGTTATTGGTCCAAACCAATGGAATTCAGTTCGACTACTATTGTCGACTTCAGCGTTACTACTGTAACAATAACAATTTACACAAGAATATATATATAATACTTTTAAAAAGGCTTTACAATTATACATCTCAATAATAAAGAAGTTATTTCCATTCTTCGACATGAAACAAAATAATTTATTACCAATAACTAGTTGACTAATTGTTTGTTTTTAATTGATTCATGTTTTGTTAGGTACAATGTGTAATTGTTTAAAGTTGATCCGAAAATGAATGTATCTAAAGGAAAAAAAAAACTAAATATTTAGCCATTTCACTGAATACTGAAGAATTAATTTCCCTTGTCGAAATAAAAAAAATTTACCAGTAATTTATGAACTAATTGGTTAATTCTTTACAATTGATTCATGTATCGTCTTTGCCAATAAATAATTGTGTAAAATTTCAACTTGATCCGAGAATGGGCGTGTCGGACACAACGTGTTCACTGAATCTAATGTAAGCTTTTGTAAACAAAGATATGCAAACACAACACCACGTGCACATACACAATAAAGTCACACATCCGAGATGTTCAACTCAAATTATTAGTTCACATTCTTTCTCCTACTCAAATATTGAACACAGCTCCCCCCCCCCTTTTTTTTTTCGCAGAATCACAAAATGTAAAAAGCTTTTAATTGTGTAGAGTACATCCATCTGTTTCACTTAGACACTCTATATAAATATAAAACAGATGTGTCCATGAAATAACTAGAACGCTGATTAAGAACATCCAGTGAAGTAATTAACTGTAGTAGGCTAACTAACTAGTGTTCTTTGCTTCAATGCATCTGGTGTTGATGTGTTTCAAAAGTTATTGAGTCAAAACCTACTTAACTTTTTAATCTTCTGCTACGCCCAGCTATATCTGAGTGTGTGGCCAGATTGTATATAGAGAGAAGGCTAACTTTTCTTTTACATTTTCATATAGCAAGCCAAGAGATGCACATCAAATATCGCTTGACAAGTATATGCATAAATGACTGTAGATATAAATCTAATAATCTGCTATTTTTAGTACATTGTGTAAGTCTTATACAAAACAAAACCTTGGGGTCCCGATAGTTGAAATGTACTTATTCCAATTTTTTTAATACACAGGGTGAAAAAATCTGGTACGTGTAAGTACCGTGTCCAGTGTGTGTTAGTGGAAAGTGGGAGTGGTCAAGGGTATGAAAATTGGAAGAGAATATCGGTGTTTGGTTGGGAGCTTCTCAACCTGGGACTTGCGTATCTGCAGCGGCACTCTGTTCCATGGCTAAGGTTGTTGAGTGTGGGGCACACATCATGTTTAAGTGAGACACAGAGTTGGGGGGGGATAGAAAACAAGGAGGAAACACTTGCTTACTAAACACGTCCTTTATTTGTTTGCTTTAAACAGTCAATTTGGATGATTTAGCGCCGCACATGTTTCCATGAGTCCAGGTGGAGAGCTTCAGATTCCAGCGCCGCACATGTTTCCATGAGTCCAGGTGGAGAGCTTCAGATTCCAGCGCCGCACATGTTTCCATGAGTCCAGGTGGAGAGCTTCAGATTCCAGCGCCGCACATGTTTCCATGAGTCCAGGTGGAGAGCTTCAGATTCCAGCGCCGCACATGTTTCCATGAGTCCAGGTGGAGAGCTTCAGATTCCAGCGCCGCACATGTTTCCATGCGTCCAGGTGGAGAGCTTCAGATGTCAAGAGTTTTTGTCTTCCACCTTCCAGTGAGTCCAGGTGGAGAGCTTCAGATTTCAAAAGTTTTTTTGTCTTCCACCTTCCAGTGAGTCCAGGTGGAGAGCTTCAGATTTCAAAAGTTTTTTTGTCTTCCACCTTCCAGTGAGTCCAGGTGGAGAGCTTCAGATTTCAAGAATTTTTGTCTTCCACCTTCCAGTGAGTCCAGGTGGAGAGCTTCAGATTTCAAAAGTTTTTTTGTCTTCCACCTTCCAGTGAGTCCAGGTGGAGAGCTTCAGATTTCAAAAGTTTTTTTGTCTTCCACCTTCCAGTGAGTCCAGGTGGAGAGCTTCAGATTTCAAAAGTTTTTTTGTCTTCCACCTTCCGAGTCAGAATCACAAACAAGCAAAACAGAACAAATCCTTTTTAATAAAAAAACCAACGCATATCTCAAGGGGAAGTACTCATATCTTCAAACTCTAATTATCAATAATGTACACGCTATTTCCCTTATTAGATATCAAACAAAATATTTAATTACCAATAATTAATTGACTTAATATTTAAAAAAATTGATTCATGTTTTTTGTTAGGTACAATAAATAATTGTTTAAAGTATCAACTTGATCACACATTTAGCCATATTTGTGAATACTGAAGGATTAGTTGGTATCAAATAAAATAATTTATTACCAGTAATTAATTGACTCATTGACTACCTTATTTCTAATTGACTCATGTCTTGTCTATGCCAATGAATAATTGTGCTAAGACAGCTTGATCCGAGAATTGGTATAAGAGAAATAATGTATACACTATTTTTACAAGACAGACAGACAGACGGACAGACAGACAGAGTTGATATAAGGTTTGTAAAAATGTCATGTCATCTGGCTTGTGAAGTCGTAAGATTTGTGATCTCATCAGGTTTTGTGATGCCATGTGGTTTGTGATGTCATCAATTTTGTGATGTCATCAATTTTGTGATGTCATCAGGTTACGTCCTGACTCGAGACAAATCGTTAAAGAACATTGACCTGAGACATCGCAACCTGTGGACAGTTAAGACAAATAGCTCGTTGCCCGGCCACATGTCTCATGCCTCTAAATGCAAGCAGTGTACGGTATTGGACACCACATCCATTTCTTCATACCATCAGTTTGAGGCCTACAGAATAAAAATGGTGCATTTTCCGAAGGCCCCAATTGACTACCACATTCCCAATTGGTTTAATGTAATAGATTCTCTCACCCCTTTGAAATGTAGCGAAATGACAATAGAACTAGTCCTTGCTTGCTCTCTCTTTCTCTCTCTCTCGAAAAAAAGACTAGATCTATCTTATTAATGCTATTAGGATTGGTTGTGGTTTTTCATCTAGACCGCGTCGAGAGGGAAGTGGAATAGACTTCAGGCAAGGTTAAGGGGTTAACTCAAATGATGGAATCTTGTGATTAATCAGTGAGTGATATTTAGTAAATATATGGTGGATTTGAGGTATGTAAGGATCTAGTTCTAATTTTACTTAAAGAAAAATAATGGTGTTAAATCCCAAAGTCTTAATTATTCAGTCTTTTATACACATATATTAATATTTCTATGAATTAAATAAGTTCTGTGTTTCAATGTAGGTCATGCAAAGCAGTTACATTTTACCGCCTGTGCAAGCAATAATTGTAACTTTTTCTATTTATATAAATAGAATATTAAAAGTAATTTTGGTTTTTAATGGAAATATACCAAATCCACAAAAACTAAATTTTAATTTTAAAAAATACAAACAATATATTTATTTCTTTTCAAATTTTATAATTATTATTCTAAGAAACATTTTTGCAATATTATGCCGAACGAACTATTCAGTGTAAAAAAAAGATTTAGTATAAAAAAAAAATTCTTATTAAAACACCATTTGTTTGGATGCCCATCATGAGGCATAAAATTTGTGGGCCTCATTGTATAGAAATTCCCGTGCCACCTAGTCCGCCCCTGGCTAGTATAACTATTTATGTCGTACAAAGATACATAGGCGTTAGGAGAAGCTGATTTTTGCAGAAAAATGGCATAGCGGCCTTGGTTCTTACCCACACTCCGATGAATACCTGGTTCACATTGGGACATTTCACCGTGCATTACTGGCCGAGGATGGTTTTTGGGGTTGCCTATGTCATTGAATTAAAAATGTTTTTGTTTCCTTTAGGTTTCAGTTGAAGTAAAAAAAAAAATAACAACAACAAACTTTGAGCAGTGATTTCTGTTGAAAAATAAAAGGAAACGGCAGCTGGTCTTACACACGAGGAACCTCTGGTTTTAACCTACGTAGCATACGGCACATTAATGGTTGCTTATTGATATAAGAAGGCTGGAACTAATTTAAGTGGCTGAATTAAAAGCAAAAGACTAAGGTTAGGAATTGTTGTGAAACTTCTGAAGGTCAGCAATTCAAACTGTGGGCCATTTGACGTCTCGGCAGACGATCTGTTCACATTCGCCCATCTTTCTACTTCTAGTATGTAGGACACACTCTGGGACCCTTCCATTTGGCTTGCTCTTCATCTGGATCTATCCAGTGCCACTTTTTCCCAACTGTTAGTGTCGATTTTGAAGAGTTCATGTCGCGTTTGGATACATCATTCTAAAGGCAATCATTTCGAACTACTCGGTTTTAAATCATATAACTATCGTTGAAAAGATCGTACTTACAGCTTATCGTAGCATATCTAACTTCCAGCTGAAGTTTGTAAGCAGAATGTCTCTTTGAATGTCCTACCATAAAAACTTGAATGTCAAAGAGATTACTTGCTCAACTTCTGGTATGAGAATGACTTTTTGAAAGAGACATTTAATTTAGCTTCGAAGGCCAATACGATAGACCTCCGCAAACACGACTTCCTTATAGTTCATCTGTGTACTAGTGAGGTTCATCTGTGTACTAGTGAGACACGACTTAGTGCATGTATAGATCAATTAGATCAATACTTGTTCAATATAAGTTCAATATTAGTTGAATACTAAATCAATGTTTGTTACACATTTGTTGCATACTTGTTCAAGAATTTAGTCAACCGAACAGAGATATACCTCAAGTAATTCAAAGAAAAAAAAAGAATATGTCGTGTGCAGCACAACGGGTATGTGTTACTATCATATTATGAATCACACACACATTATTCTAAATTGCAAACGTTTGCGTAAATTAACCAGAAACTGCAGCAAGTAACCATTATTTTGTTAATTATAAGTAGACTTGTCTCCACGCTTGTCTTGTAGTCCATTGAACCGTTTGGTCAACACACTGGCCATTCCTTTTCTTTTGACGTTTTCTTTCCATCACTTTCTCTGTTTGTCTCTTCTTCTTTTTCCTGGTACTGTTCCCCGGAGGATTTTCCAGCTACCCGTCGCCTCAGCGTGGCGCCTCCGGTGGAAACGTCTAGGGGTGGAACTGGATAGGCTAAGAACGAGTAGCGAACCAGGCCTTCTAGCAGGTCTCCCTGGGTGAGCTTTTTTTTTTTTTTTATCTCACTCGGGGTGGGGATGGATCAAGTAACCTTCAACCCTGTCCAAAAAGTCCGCCACGCCGTTCCACAAAAGGTGTCGTCATCAGTTCCGGATTGCTGGATTGGCGACACTCGCACGGAACAGTGGCGGTTACATTATAGGAATATGAGACAAGCTCCCCGCAGTTAGCATTGTTCCCGGCCACTTATAGCGAGTGGGACCCGTTCCGGGGACGGTGCGCTGTGTACACGGCATGGCCCGGTTTTGCCCAGTCAACCGATATGGCCGTTTACCGTTGGGAGCCCTCAGACAGGACAGGGGTGAAGAGCCCCATGTCCAGGCCTGGTGGTTGGATAAAAGCCTTTCTAACCATCAACGGGATAATGGCGCCTACGGCGCCGATTCCCTACTGGACCTCATCGAAGGTACTGTTCCCTGAAGGAAGGTCTTTGCGAACCCTGTGATAAGTCCATAAAGTTTAAGTTTGCGTTTTTGGCAGTGGTCAGCAAGACATCGTGGGGCCAAACTGTTGGCAGTGGTCAGCAAGACATCGTGGGTCCAAACTGTTGGCAGTGGTCAGCAAGACATCGTGGTGCCAAACTGTTGGCAATGGTCAGCAAGACATCGTGGGGCCAAACTGTTGGCAGTGGTCAGCAAGACATCGTGGGTCCAAACTGTTGGCAGTGGTCAGCAAGACATCGTGGTGCCAAACTGTTGGCAATGGTCAGCAAGACATCGTGGGTCCAAACTGTCGTTATGATCCTGTTTCACATTCTTCATTTGTGATGCGGTTTTTGTAGGATACCTAGGATCATTCTATAGCAGAGGTGGGCAACCTTTTTGTATCTAGGGTCGCATTGTTTAAATTTTGGGAATGGCGGGCCGCATATGTATATACATATTACAAAGATATTCTAGCTAACTGTGTAGAATGTCTTTTAATTCATATTTACACTGTATCATATTCATGCTCCCTTTATTTTTCCACACTTCACGTTTAGGAATTACAACAAGAATTAGCATTTTTTAAAACCAATTTTACGATTTTTTAACAAAATTGCTTTGGTCTTTTTGTCTTAAAATATCCCCACAAATATACCGTTGTACTTAATGCTCATGCAGTATTTTACTTTTTACACTCGTGCATAATGTTCCGGAACTGTGAAACTAGCTTACTAGTTGTTACCCTTGTGACTGCTGTCAAATTACAGTCAGTCAAAATCGACCAGTAATTATGCTTGTTTAGTTTCCACAAAAAATGCTTGCTCACTGATTGAGACAATAATATATGTTTCGGGACAAGCGAAACTTGCCCTTGTGGAGCATCACCAGAGAATGCTGACCATGTCCTTCAATGGTGCATACTAAATCAAGAGACACGAATAAGACTCTGGCCCCAAAGCCCTCCTATAGAAACAGAGCCAAAACTATTCGGAGAATTGCCTGTATCTGGAAAACATTGCGCGGTTCATCTTTGATATAGGATTACTGATCTGAACTCTCCAACATGTAAAATGAGAACGAAGAAGAAGAAAAGATGTATGTGTACCCAAATAGTGTAAACAGCATCAAAGTTTTTTTAAAATGTGAAAATACAGCTTCTGGCACCCATAAGGCTCCCGTGGAAGGAAGTACTGACTGGAACTTCTCTTTGCTTGGAGTTATGTCTTCTAGAGCTGAATCAGCTTCTGCGTTAAATGGTGAGCTGATGGTATTGAAAGCTGGTTCTTGACGTCTTAGAATTTGCTTTTATAAATTGCACAATTAAGGAATCTAAATAAGTGTTGTACTTTTAATCATTTCACTAGAAATAGTTTCGCCTTTCAGCAAAGGAAAATGACAAAACTTGTTTTCTTTTGCTAGCTTGTAGAAATGGGAAAGCCTTGTTTGAAAAGATTTAACAAGCATTTACATTTCATTTGCAAAAACCCCCATTGCAATAGCAATTATAAAACACATAAAATTTGTCTTCCACTCTACATTAGAAATATTGGTTACCAGCTCACAGTCAATGTCCTTCAAGTAAGTTGAAGATGTATTTTTTAGCTTCAAACCCCGCTTGCGGAGGGTTTAAACTCAAAACCCCTTTGACTACGCTCATAGATTTCTGAGTTTGTAATTTTCTTTTTTTTTTTATAATGAAGAGGTATTTTTTAGCTTCAAAGTCCACTGAAGGGGAGTTTAAACTCAAAACCCCTTTGAATACACTCATAAGATGTTGAGTGTATAATTTTTGAAGTAACGTCTGTATTATATAAGATAAGATAAGATAATTTGCTTTGTTTTTAATATTAAAGAGGTATTTTTACCTTCAAACTCCGCTGAAGGGGGGTTTAAACTCAAAACTGAGTCAAAACCCATTTAGCTACGCTCATAAAATTTTTAGTGTATAATTTGCGTTTTTTTATACCGGGAATTAAAGTATTTTTTTAGCTTCCAAACCCTACTGAAGAGGGAGTGGGGGTTAACTCAAAACTCCTTTGGCTACGCTCATAGAATTTTGGATGTGTAATTTTCTTTTTTTATATTGAAGAGGGTATTATCGTAAATTTTTAAGGTGGTTTAAAAATCAAAATCCCACTTAACTGTGCGCATGAAATTTGGGGGATTGTCGTTTGCATTTTTTTGGTTTTATGTTATAGAAGAGGGGAATTTAACTGCGAAAACCCCTGGTAGGGGGGTTTTAAACTTGAACCCCCTTGTAGGGGTTTTAAACTCAAACCCCCTGGTAGGGGTTTTTAAACTCAACCCCCCCCCCTGATAGGGGTTTTAAACTCAAAAAATTCTGGTAGGGGGTTTTAAACTCAAAAATTCTTTTGCTGTGCTAGGGCAAGTGATAGTTTAGTATTAAAATCTCACCTAAAATAAACAAAATCAAAGCAAAAAATCAGTCACTAAATTCCGTCTCCCCCGGCTACGCCCATGACACGCATAAATATGTTTGAGCATTTTTATAATGTGCTGCTTCCCATATCTTGTACTGTCGATAATGTTAATCCTCGACACTTTGAAATACACTGCTATGGAAAATAACTGTTTCCCCCGTTCATTTCAATCACTAGTTCGAGTCAAATTATACATAACTTTGATTTTGTGAAGCATACTTACTATAGGGCCGTTTCAAATGAGAAAAGGGAGATAATCTAAAATACGAAACGAACTACATGCTTACGTGTTTGCTTCCCTTTGAATTTTTTAAAAAACAATAATTTTGTTCATTATTCTCAATATTTTAAAATTAATTTTCATCATTGAGCATTATACGTCTTTCATTGTGTAAACATATTGTGAAACAGTTCTAGATATATGTTTTTTTTCATATCAGTTACAGCTAAGAAAAAACAACAACATAGATCATGACATAACAACATAGATCATGACGAAACAACATAGATCATGACGTAACAACATAGATCGTGACGTAACAACATAGATGATGACGTAATAACATAGATCATGACGTAACAACATAGATCATGACATAATGACATAGATCATGACGTAACAACATAGATTATGACGTAACAACATAGATTATGACGTAACAACATAGATCATGACGTAACATCATAGATCATGATATACATGTAACAACATAGATCATGACGTAACAACATAGATTATGACGTAACAACATAGATCATGACGTAACAACATAGATCATGACGTAACAACATAGATCATGACGGAACTTTACGAGTTAATAAAAAATCTACTGACAAAAGTTTAAAGCCGTGAAAATGGCGGCGGTACAACATTGAACAGCGATGCTCAGGCTGAAAGGTATTTTTGAAAATATATAAATTTTTTGTGATTTTTGAAATGTTAATTTCTTGACAATTCGCAAATCATGTTGACTTAAAGGTCTACATCTACATCTAGACAGGGCCGGATTTAGGGTAGGGCAGACGGGGCTAAAAGAGAGGGCCCCCACAAGAAAGATTTTTTAAAATATCCAAATATCGATTGGGTTAGCTGCTTTGACGTTTTTTTGACCTGTAATATATAAAGTGTGTAGCTCCGGATTGGCGCAGTGTGTAAACGAAAGGCTTTTAGCCGCCATAAAGCTCAAATATATGTAGATTTATATGTTTCAAACTGAACTATGGACATACTCTCAACTGTTTGACACAGGTTCTATTTCATTGACAAGCACAGTTTCTCTCACAAATACGTTTAGTCAGTATTAGTAAGTATTATAAAGTTCGTGTAATTTTATTTAAAAAAAAAATAAACTTCTTGCATAGTTAATTTGAAAATTAAACGATTCGCTTTCTGGGAAAGCAGTCGTCGCTCCAAAAGTTTTCAAAGAACATGATGTCGGATTGTCATGATTTTTTTCTAGTTTTTGTGATATAAACGGGAAGGTCTGTTAGACATACACGCAGACAGAAAGACCACACTGGGCGCTAAAAAGTGGATATTTTATTTAAACTTTCAAAAAAAAATATAGGGGCCCCCACAAAAGTTCAGTCTATAGTCTAAGTATCATTCTCTTACCCCCCTCTCTCTCTCTCTTTCTTCTCTCTCTCCCTCTCTTATTATCTTTCTTTCTCTTTCTTCACTCTCTCCCTCTCTTATTATCTTTCTCTCTCTTTCTTCTCTCTCTCCCTCTCTTATTATCTTTCTTTCTCTTTCTTCTCTCTCTCCCTCTCTTATTATCTTTCTCTCTCTTTCTTCTCTCTCTCATTCTCTTATTATCTTTCTCTCTCTCTCTGTTGTTATCTTTCTCTCTCTTTCTTCTCTCTCTCCCTCTCTTGTTATCTTTCTCTTTCTTTCTTCTCTCTCTCCCTCTCTTATTATCTTTCTCTCTCTTTGTTTTCTCTTTCGTTCTTTCTCTTTTTCACGTATACTCGTTCGTTCTCTCGTTCTTTCTGGTTTTCTTTCTCTAGTTCTCTTCATCTCTCTCTCCTCTCTCTTCATCTCTCTCTCCTCTCTGTTCATCTCTCTCTCCTCTCTGTTCATCTCTCTCTCCTCTCTGTTCATCTCTCTCTCCTCTCTGTTCATCTCTCTCTCCTCTCTCTTCATCTCTCTCTCCTCTCTCTTCATCTCTCTCTCCTCTCTGTTCATCTCTCTCTCCTCTCTCTTCATCTCTCTCTCCTCTCTCTTCATCTCTCTCTCCTCTCTCTTCATCTCTCTCTCCTCTCTCTCTCCTCTCTGTTCATCTCTCTCTCCTCTCTGTTCATCTCTCTCTCCTCTCTCTTCATCTCTCTCTCCTCTCTCTTCATCTCTCTCTCCTCTCTCTCCATCTCTCTCTCTCCTCTCTGTTCATCTCTCTCTCCTCTCTCTTCATCTCTCTCTCCTCTCTCTCCATCTCTCTCTCCTCTCTGTTCATCTCTCTCTCCTCTCTCTTCATCTGTCTCTCCTCTCTCTTCATCTCTCTCTCCTCTCTGTTCATCTCTCTCTCCTCTCTCTTCATCTCTCTCTCCTCTCTCTCCATCTCTCTCCCCTCTCTTCATCTCTCTCTCCTCTCTCTTCATCTCTCTCTCCTCTCTGTTCATCTCTCTCTCCTCTCTCTTCATCTCTCTCTCCTCTCTGTTCATCTCTCTCTCCTCTCTCTTCATCTCTCTCTCCTCTCTCTTCATCTCTCTCTCCTCTCTCTTCATCTCTCTCTCCTCTCTCCTCTCTGTTCATCTCTCTCTCCTCTCTCTTCATCTCTCTCTCCTCTCTCTCCATCTCTCTCTCCTCTCTCTTCATCTCTCTCTCCTCTCTGTTCATCTCTCTCTCCTCTCTGTTCATCTCTCTCTCCTCTCTGTTCATCTCTCTCTCCTTTCTCTTCATCTCTCTCTCCTCTCTGTTCATCTCTCTCTCCTCTCTCTTCATCTCTCTCTCCTCTCTGTTCATCTTTTTCAAACATTTTTTTCCTCTTTCCAATTTGTTTTGTTCTTTATTTCAATGTTATTGTGTTCAGTTCCTAATGATCTCTTGATGTATCTGAGTGGATGCTCTTGTTTCTCTACCCTCTCCACACCTGCTCCTAATACTTGTATGATTCCATGGGGCGGCACCGCGTTATTTCGCTTTTCCCTCGTCCTGGTGTTACAGTTCTCTCTCTCTCCTATTCATTAGATATTTAGTTGGTCAAACATTGACCACGTAGATGTAAGTGATTAGCCTAATTGCCGGACATCGACGGAGGCCAGAAAATCTGGCCATTCACAATCACATGCGAGTGTCTATTGAGCACGTGACCTGGGCCCATTGCGTCAGACAAAAAATAGTCCTTGACCTATAAACCTTGAAAGATGAGTTATCGCACCTTATGATTTAAACGTATAAAGATTAATTAATCTTTTAGAATAAATAATTACATACTCACACACACACACATACATATATATATATATATATATATATATATATATATATATATATGTCAGTCCGTCGGAAGCTCTCGGCCGCCGTTGGATGTTTCTATGTAGGTTTTAATTCTCGTTGTCGCAAAACGAATTGGCATCTTCACCACGTGTTTTGACTGTGATGTACAGTTTGTTGTTCAAGTAAATGAGTTGACGAGAATTATCTTCTCAAAATTAGAAGGAATCTACAATTAATGCTATTCTGTCAAGCTTTGCGTCAACACTAGAAATTGCACAAAAAGGCAAACCGTTTAAAGATGATGAGTATGTCAAAGACTGCTTCCTACGTGCATCTGAAGAACTGTTTCTTGATTTCAGAAATCTTGAAAAAAAAAAACCAAGGTTATAAAGACAGTTGGTGTGGAAACACAAACTGAAAATCGGCCCACGAAGAGGTCCACCCAGGCAGGTAAAAAGGCAGGTGTCAATATTATGAGAATGAAATTCTATCAAAGGCAAAAGACAGAGAAGAATGGAGAAAGAAAGTTGACAGATCCTGTGTGGTGCCCTAAAGGTCCAGCAGACCAAGTGAATGTGAAGTTAGATGTGAACCTGGCCTAACTTATGTCTTATAATGAGTATCTAATTGATCTAATTGTTTTGTAAAGGGTCAAATTCCTTTAATCTTGTGTTCCATGGTTCCGTGAATACCTTGTAGTTCACGCGATAATATGAAAAACTACTTATTAATTGTTGTTTTAAATTATGTCCAACTTATTTGCACAGTATAGATTTTTTCTCTTTAAAAAAAGTTTACTTTTATGTAATGTAGTATTTAGAACTTACATAACTTAGCAAAACAATTGTAAAAAATAATATTTTTTGATCAAAAATCTAAAACCATTTGCATAAATGTGTTAAAGAAATTGTAAATTGCCATCTCCCTTACTAAAAAGCCTCTAGAGTTTGTTACTATTAATAGTGAATAGTTGTAAAAATGGCGTATTTTTATGAAAAAACTGCTTGCATAATTGATTTTAAAAATTAGATTTTTCACTTTCAGAAATGAAAAAAGTAGCCGTTGTTTCAGAACTATGAATGATCTAAAATATCATGATGTCCGATTTTCATTTTCTCTTCTAGTTTCTGAGATCTAAAAAGGACGGACGGACAGACGGACAGATAGGCCACACAAAACTAATAGATTGGGCAGTTCAAAACCAACAAAACAATTTTAGCATTCTTAGTACACCATCTCAACATAAATAGTCAAATCCACATTGATTCATTTGAAATTGATACTAGATCTCTAGAAATGCAATTGATTGATTTAAAAAGTAAAGCTTTGTGGGGTGAAAAATTTACAGAGTTGAAAAGCAAGTTGGAGGTCCGGAAATGTACCTAACGCAGCAAAAGGGGACAGCTTTAAAAGTAATGCCGCGAGTTTCGGCGCATGGAATAGTCTTCCAGATTGCTACAGTTAGGTGAATATGTTGGCATTAGGAGTGATGACTAATTGATCTAAATTTTCGTGCGAGCCTTTGTTCTCTTGCATGAATATAATTAAAGGTAAAACAAGAAGCCAACGAGCAATTGAAAATTTAGAGTCGTGTTTGAAACTAAAAATAAGTTATGAGCGAAATGTATTCAAACTGTCTAAACCATAGCCATCGCTCCCATTGAATTGGTTTCCTTATTGTTCGTTATTGAAGTCCAAGCTAGTGTCCGAAGTAAATGTATAACTTCTAACTTTCTAAAAATGATTTAGACCTAAATATATTATCTAATTAGTTGTGAAAAACACTACTTACATGAAATCGTTTTTTTTTATTTATTTTTCAAAAACTCATTGTATGAGAACTATTTATAGTTGGCCAGAAAAAACTTTGTGGCTCTTTAAAAACTTCGAAAATTTTGTAAATTGTAAATTTTGGCTCTTGTGACTTAAAAGGTTGCCGACCCCTGGCCTAGCTGACAGGGCAGCTTTCTTTTTCTTTCTCTTGACTGATGTAGCTTCGTTTCTTTTGCTCTCGGCGAAGTTCTTACCAGCACGTAGGCTATCTCCCCCACATACCCGTGGCTCTCATGTCTCGCTTGCAGACATCTTTGTAGGTTAGTCTTGAGCGGCACTTGGGTCTGACTCCCTCTGCAAGCTCAGCGTATAGGATGTCTTTAGAGATTCTTCCAACTGGCATGCGAGTGCCATGTCCGAGCCAGCGTAGTCTTCTCTGTGTCACAAGAGCATAGATGCTGTGCATATTGGCCCGTTTCAAAACGGATTGGTTGGAGACATGATCCCTCCAGGAGATGTACATTATGCATCGCAGGCAGAGTAAGTAGAGGCTATTTAATCTATGCTCTTGACGCATTTAAGTTGAGAAGCTCTCACTGCCATAAAGAAGTCTGCTCAGAACGCAGGAATTGTAGACTAGGGTTTTTGTTGCCGTATTTATTTCGGTATTTTCCCACACGCACTTGGAGAGTTTTGCTATTGCTTCAGAAGCCTTTCCTATTCTTTTTGTCAGCTCAGTGTCTAGGTTGCTTGCTATTGTTGTTCCCAAGTAGGTGAATTCCTGCATCACTGTAAGTGTGTGATTTCCATTATGTATCACCTGTTTTCCTGCGACATCTTGTGCCAGGATTTCGGTCTTGGAGAGGCTTATTGTAATGCTAAGCTGCCAGAGCTTTCACAAGCCTCTGTATTGAAATAACTAGAAATCATTGTCTCCACTTTCTGTCCAAATCTACAAAATTCTTTGTTATGAATTTTATTATTTAAAAAAAAATTACACATGTCACTTTGCAATCTCTCCTTTACACAATCATACAATCACTCTTATACTTAAGTATACATTCATTCACTCTTAAACAGGGCCTGCCTTAGACCACTGCAACCTATGCGGCAGCAATGGTCCCCACACTTTCATAGGACCCGCACTAATTCTAGGTGCAAATTATTAAACCATTATAACTTATAACAGATTTCCCGCGGCCTCCTGATTTTCCAGGAGCTCTTGGAAATCTCATGAAATTGCAAAGTATACGAAAAGTCCTGAGGATTATCTGAAATTATTAAAATCTCCAGAAAATGCATAAAAATCTTAAAAATAGACACAATTGTCGTTTAGGGGTGTCATTCAATAAAGAAGACGCCAATACTCGCGTGATTAAAAGAAAACGGCATTGTCAGCTTTCATTTAATAAAATGTAATGCAAAGACGAGTTTATGTTCAAATAGAAAATCTTAATTTTCACTTATTATTCTTTTCAGAACCTTGACTGGGTCCAGTCCATTTCACATAGGGCCCGCAAATATTAGGGCCGGCCCTGCTCTTAAACTAGCTTCTTTGCTAAATCATACAATATTTCGGACTTTATCCAAACTTCAATCATAGAATCCTTTCTATTTTCCATCATGCAGTTTACCTACTAGAATAACTTATTCTCTCATTTCTAAACTCCAATCTTACACTCTCTTCTTTCCTCTCTCATGCACTCTCTTCTTTAATTCACTCTGAATTCCTCTACTCACTGTTCCATCACACAGTGATAATAGATGTTGCCAGCACGCAGCGCGCGACCAGAGACCGTATCGCAGTATCTCCCCTTCTCAGTAGTTCTTGCTTCTTAGAGTTGTCTCCCCAGTGATCCTAGTGTGTACAAACAAGTCGTTCTCTCTACAACGTTACACAAACTTTGTTCCTGAACAAACAAAAGTTTGTATTTTCTAACTGAAATGTACATTTTGTGATTCCTGAGAGTGGAGAACTACACTGACCTAGAGATCTAGTCTTTAGACTCGTACACGTAAGTTAGATCTATTCTTGTTTCTTTATAACACTTTATATCCATCGGCCGTATCCAGTGGTCTACTTTCTGGAAAGCGGCGTTGTTCAAACTATGGGGGTGTGCCCCGCTAGGGCGACTCGAAATTCTAATGACAAAACAAAATTAAGATGACCTTTATAAGATGTATACTGTTTTTAAAGAGAGACATTTGATAACATCTTGGTGAAAGTGTGTCAGGACATTCTCACGACTGTCGTCAATCTTTTATGTTGGCGACATTTGTGTGACAAAAAAAGTGAGCGCCTTTCTTTAAGAAAATTCATTTGACCTGCGATTTTTTTTTTTTACTAGGATGAATGGTGCACTCTAGAAAGTATGAACATCTCAGCTCTGTAGTAAAACAGTTCAATACCTTTTTTACTTGAAACGTTTTGATATGCGCATTTCTGAGACGTGGACTCAAGGAGGAAAAATTCGAAATCTCAGAACGCAGGAGAGCGTTAGGCGCTGGGGGAGCATACAATGTTCTCCATGTCCCTTGGTTAAAGAGGAAATCTCCTCAATACTATCTGGAGAATCAATCTTTTTCTAGTATACAAAACACAATGTACAAATTATCTACGAAACAATATTTCCGAAAAAAACAACAAAAAGCCCCCAACTAAATCAACCACCTTTAATGTTTCATTTATTGCGTAACTTTGGATTCCACCCACACCCATATATATATATATATATAGTGTTTTAATTCTATGTTTTTATGCTGCCTTTTTTTATTAATTTCATTACATTCTTAAGATCTTCTAGGAACCAACTAATTAATGCTTAAAAAAAAAACAACTTTTGAGGTTTTGTAAGTTAAGTTTTTATTTTCAAATATTAAAACGATCAAAATGTTTTTGAGAATTTTTTTTCCTGTGTGTTTGATATTTTAAAATGATACTAACTCCACTTGTAAAGTAAACGTTTACTGGCTACTTACAAGAAGTCAAAACCCGTGAAAATTGAGTCTAACTCAGACATTTCTGTAACACTATTGTGTCGACTTTCTCCCTAAACCTTGTGTATATTGTCAAACTGTGCTGTATCTAGCAAGAGACAGGAGAGACATCGTGTGGTGGAGGAGAACGTCAAGACCTATGCTGCCAGTGCTCACAATCTAATCAAAAACATTTTAACATTTTGTATTTCCAGACATGTATTTGTAGATGTGAAGCGCTAGGTTGAGTGTTATTTAGACATTGGCTATAGAACTGAGGGGAAACTAAAGTGACTGATTCGGGATCCGAAACCAAAAAAAAAACATCTCTCGAGTACTCTTGCTCCAACCATGTCAACGATTCATTATGACCTAGCTCCACTGAAACATGCTCAGTCTGGATACCCGCTATGCAAAGTAATAGAATACAGAACTTCAAAAATATGATTTGAATAATTCAGTCGGGATTAAATCCAGGGGACATAACTGTAGAAGATATCTCTTAAATGTAAATGATTCTTTGCATAATTTCCATACAGGCTGCAGTGAATTCTTTGCTATGATTAAATACATTTGATATCTCACAGATAAACAAGATTGTTTTTGCACGAACATGTTTTTGTAAAGCTGATATCAAGTCTGTCTGTCTGTCTGGTGAAAAGTTTGTAAACGTTATTTCTCCGACACACAATCTCGGATCAACAGAAAATTTGCACACTTGTCTTTTTAACTTGACAATACAAGAGTCAATTTAAAAAAACATTTCCTTAGATAATTAACTATAGGAAATGGATTATTTTGTTCGGTATCTTGAACAAAGGAAAGAATTTGTACTTGACTGAAGTGGTGGTATAAGCTGAACTAGTCCACTTTATAGGTCGCCGCTTTAAAGTAACTTTGTAACAAACAATAGATAACTATACCATCTTCTATTCTAGCTCCTGCCTCAATGCATGGGAGTTATAGGACAATAAAGCTTTGCAATTATTCATCTTTCATCTCACAGGAGTCCGAACACTCTCGGGCCTGAGTAGAAGTATCTTTTGTTTCAAAGAATCACTTCTCAAAATAGGAAATAGAACAAAACATTTACAATAATGTTATAGAGTTACAAGTGTAAGTCACTGATTAACATGCATGACTAGACTGACACAATAAACAATTAGGACGTAATTATCTTCTCTTTTGAAGTAGCGTCTGTAATTTAATGAGCCCTTAATAATCCACGAAGGGGACCAAGACCAATCGTTATACTTAGGTTTCATGTTCAATGTTAATCTAAAACTTAGGTTTCATGTTCCATGTTAATCTAAAACTTAGGTTTCATGTTCAATGTTAATCTAAAACTTAGGTTTCATGTTCCATGTTAATCTAAAATTTAGGTTTCATGTTCAATGTTAATCTAAAACTTAGATTTCATGTTCCATGTTAATCTAAAACTTAGGTTTCATGTTCAATGTTAATCTAAAACTTAGGTTTCATGTTCATTGTTAATCTAAAAATTATGTTTCATGTTCCATGTTAATCTAAAATTTAGGTTTCATGTTCAATGTTAATCTAAAACTTAGATTTCATGTTCCATGTTAATCTAAAACTTAGGTTTCATGTTCAATGTTAATCTAAAACTTAGGTTTCATGTTCAATGTTAATCTAAAACTTAGGCTTCATGTTCAATGTTAATCTAAAACTTAGGCTTCATGTTCAATGTTAATCTAAAACTTAGGTTTCATGTTCAATGCTAATCTAAAACTTAGGTTTTTTTCATGTTCAATGTCAATCTAAAACTTAGGTTTCATGTTCAATGTTAATCTAAAACTTAGGTTTCATGTTAAATTTTAATCTAAAACTTAGGCTTCATGTTCAATGTTAATCTAAAACGTATGTGGAAATTTGATCTTGGTCTAGCTTCCTGCACACTGAAGTTTCTGGACATGACATGATAAGACGTGGGGGTCCTTTATAAGTCCTGATATTTTATGTTAGTGCCTAACATGATGTCAGAAACAGGGAGGGTTAAACTGAGTCAACTAATGAATAACTATAAAGATCTAAATTGTGATACTACATCTTTAGCTTCAAATCATTATTATTCACAAGAAACTGACTCGGATAATTGTTTGTGAGGGCCTTCAAGAAATTAGGGCCTCTTAGCTAAAGCTGGTGTAGTTTATACGTGAATCAGAAGTTCTAATCTTTGTCTAGTTTATACGTCAATCAGAAGTTCTAATCTTTGTCTAGTTTATACGTGAATCAGAAGTTCTAATCTTTGTCTAGTTTATACGTCAATCAGAAGTTCTAATCTTTGTCTAGTTTATACGTCAATCAGAAGTTCTAATCTTTGTCTAGTTTATACGTCAATCAGTAGTTCTTATCTTTGTCTAGTTTTCAAACTTTAAATCGTTCAAACCACTTCGATCTTTTCACACTGGATCAATGGAAACCTGTCGCCATTGTGGCGGAAATTACATTCTCAATGAATTCTTGTTGTGCAGCTGGTCATCGAGCATAAAGAGATCAATATATTTTTGCAAAGGTTAATGTGAGAATGACTTGTGACTGTGACTGGCCAGATCGATGGGCAGCCAATGTTTGGAGACTGTAAGATCCCAGCAGAAATACAACAACTTCTAAACTTTTTTGTATTTACTTTACTGCCAGAAACCTAAAAAGTTCAAGTTTGAGTATTAGGCCGCGCAGTGGCCTGACTGATGGGAACAATAGTTCTCCAGGTGTACACGTTTGAATGAAGTTGTAGCCTATCAAACTCTGTGATTAGTAGCTTTGAGAGACACAGAGATCTAGACAGCCTTTGAGAGACACAGATAATATAGACAGCCTTTGAGAGACACAGAGATCTAGACAGCCTTTGAGAGACACAGAGATCTAGACACAGACAGAAAGAGAGAAAATGTTGGTGGTTAATACAAAAATGACTTTTTTTTTTGTTTAGACACTTCCAAGAATGAAAACAAAGCTGAACCGAGTCCCCCCCTCCCCCAGCTGTTGAGTTGATTAAAACGTATCTACTTTCTTCGTGATAGTTTAATTTCAGTGTTTCTTCAAATGGAATGCGGCGACGTCTCTTTAATTTATAAAAAGTTTAGAAACAGTCAAATGTATTTATACAAAGCTGACAGTGAAATTTATTTATACAAGGTTTACAGTAAAATGTATTAATACAAAGTTTACTGTAAAATGTATTAATACATAGTTTACTGTAAAATGTATTAATACAAAGTTTACAGTGAAATGTATTTATACAAAGTTTACAATGAAATGTATTTATACAAAGTTTTGAAACAGTGAAATGTATTTGTACAAAGTTTTGAAACAGTGAAATGTATTTGTACAAAGTTTACAGTGAAATGTATTTATACAAAGTTTACAATGAAATGTATTTATACAAAGTTTTGAAACAGTGAAATGTATTTGTACAAAGTTTTGAAACAGTAAAATGTATTTGTACAAAGTTTACAGTGAAATGTATTTATACAAAGTTTACAATGAAATGTATTTATACAAAGTTTACAGTGAAATGTATTTATACAAAGTTTACAATGAAATGTATTTATACAAAGTTTTGAAACAGTGAAATGTATTTGTACAAAGTTTTGAAACAGTAAAATGTATTTGTACAAAGTTTACAGTGAAATGTATTTATACAAAGTTTACAATGAAATGTATTTGTACAAAGTTTACAGTTAAATTTACAAAATTAGCGTAACTGCCCTTATAAAAGAGAAACAAAACAAAAATAGTTACGTGTTACGTAGTTTTTTCGACCAAACTGTGTGGAGAAGACATTTCAGCACACTTAGCTGGGTGGGTTTTTTTTCTCGTGGGGGGGGGGATTTCGTCAATCCCACCAGCGGTCAGGAAACTCAAAACTGTCTAAACAGAGCCCAGAGATCCATTTTGACATATAAGTAGCATGTTTAATAAGAATAACAAAAATATCATTGATGATTGTGCTGGTGCCACCATGCTAAAAGTATACATTTTAATACACCTCAGCTTAAGATATTTTAAATAAAAATTGAAAATAACAATTAACATTAATCCATTCCTTTTGATTTGCTAATTGTTTTTGGGTAATTGTAATGTTCATTTATTTGAACCAATCACCATCGAGAGCTTTGGTTGAAACAAAACAGGAATATTTAAGTTTTACGAAGACAATAACCGAAATAAATCATTATAAAGACATAAGCTAGTGGCGACAAATCCTGCGTCAGCGGAAGTGCCTAGATCTAGTAAGAGTCATCTTGTTGTTGACCGCCTACAGGTGCTTGCTATCAAGAGTTGGTGCCTTACAATGAAGAAACAAACGGGCAGCTGGAAGGTCGTACGTTCATGACGTGTTTGACTACATTGCAGTGATACAACAGACATGTAAACTTGCCACATATGACTACATTGCAGTGATACAACAGACATGTAAACTTGCCACATATGACTACATTGCAGTGATACAACAGACATGTAAACTTGCCACATATGACTACATTGCAGTGATACAACAGACATGTAAACTTGCCACATATGACTACATTGCAGTGATACAACAGACATGTAAACTTGCCACATATGACTACATTGCAGTGATACAACAGACATGTAAACTTGCCACATATGACTACATTGCAGTGATACAACAGACATGTAAACTTGCCACATATGACTACATTGCAGTGATACAACAGACATGTAAACTTGCCACATATGACTACATTGCAGTGATACAACAGACATGTAAACTTGCCACATATGACTACATTGCAGTGATACAACAGACATGTAAACTTGCCACATATGACTACATTGCAGTGATACAACAGACATGTAAACTTGCCACATATGACTACATTGCAGTGATACAACAGACATGTAAACTTGCCGCGCATGACTACATTGCAGTGATACAACAGACATGTAAACTTGCCACATATGACTACATTGCAGTGATACAACAGACATGTAAACTTGCCACATATGACTACATTGCAGTGATACAACAGACATGTAAACTTGCCACATATGACTACATTGCAGTGATACAACAGACATGTAAACTTGCCACATATGACTACATTGCAGTGATACAACAGACATGTAAACTTGCCACATATGACTACATTGCAGTGATACAACAGACATGTAAACTTGCCACATATGACTACATTGCAGTGATACAACAGACATGTAAACTTGCCACATATGACTACATTGCAGTGATACAACAGACATGTAAACTTGCCACATATGACTACATTGCAGTGATACAACAGACATGTAAACTTGCCGCACTTGACTACATTGCAGTGATACAACAGACAATAACAATATCTAACTAGAATAAAGACAAAATACCCAAGATAGGCAAACAAAAATATTAAAATTAAAAACTTACTATTTAAAGCTAAATAGAAATTATACCTTGTTCAAAAATGAAATGCTTTTTGAAAATCGAAATAGAGCTTTGAAAATCAGATTCTGTACTAGAGCTATGAATAGGCCTATAAATTACTAAATCTCGTCAAAATCTCGTCTGATCACGAGATTTGAAACGATCCATTACATTTCAAAGCGATTCTCTATAAATCTTGTAATCTAGCAGATTAACTGGTTCTGATGCGATTAAAAGCAAGCGATCAACTCCTGAGATTATCTAAAGGCGTTGTGCAACTCAAGATTTAATGCACGTGAAGGAACGAGATTATCTGCAGACGATAAGCAACGCAAGATTTGATCCACGTGGTAGACAACACGAGATTTCAGGCACGTGAATAGCCCACAGTCCATGTAAGACAAAGCGCACGTGAGCAAACAGCCCTCACGTTTTGAGATCATTACAATATCAATGCCAGCGGTCAATTTAAATGTTGGAGGCAATCCTCACTCCCAACCTCTCATTTCCTCACAACGTTTGTAAAGGATGGACTTCCCCCTATTGAATAAGGTTAGAACAAACTAGATCTAGATGCTTTAAAGGTCAAGACAATACAATACTAGATTGTGAAAGAACAAGTCAACGAGGTGTTTTCAATCAATGCCTACTTATAAAGCTGATGGCCATCTACATTTTCTTATTCTATTTATTTCTTTAAAAACTCTTGAATCCTGACTTCTTCAATACAATGTCAATTTAAGATTTTTGAATATTTTTGTTTTAATTTCCAATGATAGGCTTAAGACACAATAATTAACATGTTGGATTGTAATTAATGGAATGTTCATTTCAGTTTAGTCGTCTTTAAGCAAAACTTTCTTTAAAACAGGAAGAGCCTCGAGTTATAATCTCCTGACTTCCTCTTAAGACTTCACTCCTCCTTCGACGTTCGATGATTAGTGCGTGTTATGGAACGTGTGTGTGTGTTTCTATGGTGACGGTGGGAAGAGGTTAGCAATATGTTTTTGAATGATGCAACATAGGTGGCCTTGTTGTCATTTGGTCTTAGTTAGAACAGACGACTCCAGAACGTGACACTGAAAGGTTGTGAGCAAAATTTTGTTAAGAAATATTATTTATATAACTTTTTTTGCACTTTGATTTTGCACTTTCTGATTTTTTAAAACGCCTCTAGTCTACCCAACTTGAGTGAGTACCTAGTCTAGCCAACTTGAGTGAGTACCTAGTCTACCTAACTTGAGTGAGTACCTAGTCTACCTAACTTGAGTGAGTACCTAGTCTACCCAACTTGAGTGAGTACCTAGTCTACCCAACTTGAGTGAGTACCTAGTCTACCCAACTTGAGTGAGTACCTAGTCTACCTAACTTGAGTGAGTACCTAGTCTACCTAACTTGAGTGAGTACCTAGTCTACCTAACTTGAGTGAGTACCTAGTCTACCTAACTTGAGTGAGTACCTAGTCTACCTAACTTGAGTGAGTACCTAGTCTACCCAACTTGAGTGAGTACCTAGTCTACCCAACTTGAGTGAGTACCTAGTCTACCTAACTTGAGTGAGTACCTAGTCTACCTAACTTGAGTGAGTACCTAGTCTAGCCAACTTGAGTGAGTACCTAGTCTAGCAAACTTGAGTGGGTACCTAGTCTACACAACTTGAGTGGGTACCTAGTCTAGCCAACTTGAGGGAGTACCTAGTCTACCCAACTTGAGTGATTCCCTAGTCTACCCAACTTGAGTGAGTACCTAGTCTAGCCAACTTGAGTGAGTACCTAGTCTAGCCAACTTGAGTGAGTACCTAGTCTAGCCAACTTGAGTGAGTACCTAGTCTAGCCAACTTGAGTGAGTACCTAGTCTACCCAACTTGAGTGGGTACCTAGTCTACCCAACTGGAGTGGGTACCTAGTCTACCCAACTTGAGTGAGTACCTAGTCTAGCCAACTTGAGTGAGTACCTAGTCTAGCCAACTTGAGTGATTCCCTAGTCTACCCAACTTGAGTGAGTACCTAGTCTAGCCAACTTGAGTGAGTACCTAGTCTACACAACTTGAGTGGGTACCTAGTCTACACAACTTGAGTGGGTACCTAGTCTACCTAACTTGAGTGAGTACCTAGTCTAGCCAACTTGAGTGAGTACCTAGTCTACACAACTTGAGTGGGTACCTAGTCTACCCAACTTGAGTGGGTACCTAGTCTACCCAACTTGAGTGGGTACCTAGTCTACACAACTTGAGTGGGTACCTAGTCTACCCAACTTGAGTGGGTACCTAACATACGCTGGAGAAATATGGGAGGGAGGTCGTTAACCGTCGGCCATAGGAACAATAAACTTAACCATCATTTGGACACATCAGGCACACACAGTTGGACACATTAGAGAATAACTGTTCCACATGCCAGATAATGACAGCTCCACACAGTCGAATGTTAAGATGTGTTTATGTACCAAATGTGTGTTTATGTACCAAATGTGTGTTTATGTACCAAATGTGTTTATGATCAAATGTTCCGTTTATCTAGACTCTTTTTTCTTTTTTAATAGCTTAAAAAATTATGATCCATATAAAGATAGATTCGAGGTGTTGAAACTTGAATATAGATTTTCAGCCGAGTTCAAGCAGCACTAGAGAAAACCATTTCAAACTACTTGAAAGAGAAAACAGCTTTGTGGCATCCTTTCAGCAATTAATTCAATCTTAGGGCATATGGGGAAGGCGAGAGGCAAAGAGAGAGAGAGAGAGAGAGAGAGAGAGAGAGAGATTCGGAGAGAGAGAGAGATAAGTTGGGGAGATTAAGAAAAATGAATAAGAAACAAAAAGATGTGTACAAAATGGAGATGAAGGTTTGTTCTAAAAGTACAGAAGCTATTTGGGTCCCGTCATTTCCTTTAAGTAAATCTCGGGCTATGTAACAGCTTTGAAACGATTCCAAACAACCAGGTCTGAAGTAATGAGAAATGATCACTAGAAGAAACAGTCACGTCTGTAACCTAAATAACAAGTTACCTGACCTAATCATAGTCAAAATAACAAAATATTTAGTTTGTAATAGTATTGTAATAGTCACCCCTCCCATCAATCCAAACGTGGCTTTAATTTAAAAAAAAACGAGATTTAGAGAAACAGCCTTAGATTTCGTAAAGGTTTGTATCCTTGCTCTTCGTTGCTGGAGGCTGTCGTGCTTGTAAGACTTGATTTAATCTGCTCTTAATTGGCTCTTTAACAGTAGCAAAGACAGACACCATTTCAAGGCTGATTTGTTTTTCTATGGTAACTAGAACTTAAGACCTGTCGTATTTGGGTCATGAGACCTGTTGATACACGTCTTGACGTCATGTTGATACACGTCTTGACGTCATGTTGATACAGGTCTTGACGTCATGTTGATACAGGTCTTGACGTCATGTTGATACAGGTCTTGACGTCATGTTGATACAGGTCTTGACGTCATGTTGATACACGTCTTGACGTCATGTTGATACACGTCTTGACGTCATGTTGATACAGGTCTTGACGTCATGTTGATACAGGTCTTGACGTCATGTTGATACAGGTCTTGACGTCATGTTGATACAGGTCTTGACGTCATGTTGATACAGGTCTTGACGTCATGTTGATACAGGTCTTGACGTCATGTTTATACAGGTCTTCAGTGATTCCGCTGATTAATTACAGCCACGAACACATTTTGATTTTTCATCGACTTCTCTGCGTTTTGTATGTGATAAACTGATCATAGACTTAGGAGGACATTGTCATTAATGAACATTGTTTGTCAATAGACATTACATAATGGTAAGTTTTAAGGGCCAAAGCGATGTTTTTTGTTTTTTTTTACAATACTTCTATTGAAGTCAGAACTTCCTGGAACCTGGTCGCTCTAAGTCTAGTCTAGAATTAGATCTAAGTCTAGATCTAGATCTAAGTTTAAATCTAATTCTAGATCTAGATCTAGAATCTTGATATAGAATCTAATATATCTAAACTAGAACTCGTATGAATGTACACGTTTAATCTTACAATGACTAGAGACCTAGGCCAATGTTATAATAAGAATAACTAAATAGACGTTAGGAACATTTTGCGCACCGCCTTCAAAGTCTCAAGTCCAGATCTATAGGCCTAGCACCGCCTTCAAAGTCTCAAGTCCAGATCTATAGACCTAGCACCGCCTTCAAAGTCTAAATTCCAGATCTATAGGCCTATCTTAAGAATTGTATATACTCTGAGTAGATTTATACATTCACTTAACCAGGACTATTGTTCGAGGGGAGGGTGCATTAAAACGGGGTCAAATCTGATCCACTTTGTTTTCAATCTATCATTTATTTGGTATTAAAAATCATCGAAACAGTTCTCCGCTTCAGAATGGAGGAATTGTATTTTTAAAAAAGTATTTATTTTATTTGAACATCTAAATTAGGCGACTACTTTGTCGGCTGACGACTCCCGTGTAATTGCTACAATACTTTTGTATTGTATTAGCGGTATCATAATGAAAACTAAAGACGTATTCGAATATTATTTTTTTTTTTTTACATTTCTTGAGAAGACGATCATTGAATGTTTGAACCCCGAGATTTATTTGATCGAAATGTCTTTTTGTTTTAATTATCTACTTCAAATTAAACTTTAGCAAACTGTCATCTTGTCATGATATCATTTGTCTTAAATGTCAACACCACTTGAAATGACAAACAATAAGCCGATAGTTCCTGACAGGATTCGAGAAGACAGAAATTTAATGACATGAAAATCTGACTCAGGTTATCGGCCTTCCCTGTCACAAACCATTTGTCTCATGGACTGCTGGGAAATGTATTCACACCAAGCAGACGGGAAGAATTAATCCGAAGCATTCAATGCAAGATAGAAGTTACCAATGAATCCACAGTAATAACTCTAAGGCACACTTTATACCATCGGAGTGGCAGTACTATTGGTCACTAGTATTAGTTCTTAAGTGCAGTCATTTCAAATGAAATAACATTTTTAATAGGTTAGTTTTTTTTTTAAACATTGTGATAAAAGAGATATAGTTTTTCAGCAATAGAGACAATGAGTTGCTTTGAATAGATAAAGTTGTATTTCTTTCCTTGTAGCTGCAGTTTCATTTAATACATTTTGTAAACGAATTGATCAACCTGTTGCTCATACACAATTCCAAAGTTGTAGGTCACGCTCAACAAGACAAGTAAGACAAAGTTGTAGGTCACGCTCAACAAGACAAGTAAGACAAAGTTGTAGGTCACGCTCAACAAGACATGTAAGACAAAGTTGTAGGTCACGCTCAACAAGACAAGTAAGACAAAGTTGTAGGTCACGCTCAACAAGACAAGTAAGACAAAGTTGTAGGTCACGCTCAAGAAGACATGTAAGACAAAGTTGTAGGTCACGCTCAAGAAAATAAGTAAGACAAAGTTGTAGGTCACGCTCAACAAGAAATGTAAGACAAAGTTGTAGGTCACGCTCAACAAGACAAGTAAGACAAAGTTGTAGGTCACGCTCAAAAAGACAAGTAAGACAAAGTTGTAGGTCACACTCAACAAGACAAGTAAGACAAAGTTGTAGGTCACGCTCAACAAGACAAGTCAGACAAAGTTGTAGGTCACGCTCAACAAGACATGTAAGACAAAGTTGTAGGTCACGCTCAACAAGACATGTAAGACAAAGTTGTAGGTCACGCTCAACAAGACAAGTAAGAAAAGTTGTAGGTCACGCTCAACAAGAAAAGTAAGACAAAGTTGTAGGTCACGCTCAACAAGACAAGTAAGACAAAGTTGTAGGTCAGGCTCAACAAGACATGTAAGACAAAGTTGTAGGTCACGCTCAACAAGACAAGTAAGACAAAAATGTAGGTCACGCTCAACAAGACAAGTAAGACAAAGTTGTAGGTCACGCTCAACAAGACATGTAAGACAAAGTTGTAGGTCACGCTCAACAAGAAAAGTAAGACAAAGTTGTAGGTCACGCTCAACAAGACAAGTAAGACAAAGTTGTAGGTCACGCTCAACAAGACATGTAAGACAAAGTTGTAGGTCACGCTCAAGAAGACAAGTAAGACAAAGTTGTAGGTCACGCTCAACAAGACATGTAAGACAAAGTTGTAAGTTACGCTCAACAAGACAAGTAAGACAAAGTTGTAGGTCACGCTCAACAAGACAAGTAAGTCAAAGTTGTAGGTCACACTCAACAAGACAAGTAAGACAAAGTTGTAGGTCACGCTCAACAAGACATGTAAGACAAAGTTGTAGGTCACGCTCAACAAGACAAGTAAGACAAAGTTGTAGGTCACGCTCAACAAGACAAGTCAGACAAAGTTGTAGGTCACGCTCAACAAGACATGTAAGACAAAGTTGTAGGTCAGGCTCAACAAGACATGTAAGACAAAGTTGTAGGTCACGCTCAACAAGACAAGTAAGACAAAGTTGTAGGTCACGCTCAAGAAGACAAGTAAGACAAAGTTGTAGGTCACGCTCAACAAGACATGTAAGACAAAGTTGTAGGTCACGCTCAACAAGACATGTAAGACAAAGTTGTAGGTCACGCTCAACAAGACAAGTAAGACAAATTTGTAGGTCACGCTCAACAAGACAAGTAAGACAAAGTTGTAGGTCACGCTCAACTAGACATGTAAGACAAAGTTGTAGGTCACGCTCAACTAGACATGTAAGACAAAGTTGTAGGTCACGCTCAACAAGACAAGTAAGACCAAGTTGTCAATGATCTCAGCACACCATTAGATCTCAAAATGTCGCTTTGTTTCCAACTGTTTCAAGAGGCGCTCAGTGGGTTTACATTTTCTTTACGTGCTTTATTTCAAGATGAATGAAGTTGTAGGTTACGTGGAAGTTGTAGGTTACGTGGAAGTTTTAGGCTACGTGGAAGTTGTAGGCTACGTTAAAGTTGTAAGTTATGTTGCTTAGCAACAAGATGTTGCCTGAATTGGAAAGATTTTCCTATTTCATAAAGCTTTTTAAACCTTGTAGCTCCCAAGCTTCACTTGTACAAGCTTCAACATTTTTTAATGGCATTTCATTTCTTTAGAGTCGCCTTGCCAAAGCAAAAAGTAGATTCACCTTTTGGGTAACTGATACGTTTGTCAGGAAAACAAATCTTTTCATTATGTTTGAAACGACTAACGGAATATGGTGCAATTGACATATACCAAGTCAAGGGATAAGTTATCATTTAAAGTAGACTCATCTACACACATCACTGGCTATTCCATCTTTATAGCTTGTTGTTGCACATCACTGGCTATTCCATCTTTATAGCTTGTTGTTGCACATCACTGGCTATTCCATCTTTATAGCTTGTTGTTGCACATCACTGGCTATTCCATCTTTATAGCTTGTTGTTGCACATCACTGGCTATTCCATCTTTATAGCTTGTTGTTGCACATCACTGGCTATTCCATCTTTATAGCTGGTTGTTGCACATCACTGGCTATTCCATCTTTATAGCTTGTTGTTGCACATCTCTGGCTATTCCATCTTTATAGCTTGTTGTTGCACATCACTGGCTATTCCATCTTTATAGCTTGTTGTTGCACATCACTGGCTATTCCATCTTTATAGCTTGTTGTTGCACATCACTGGCTATTCCATCTTTATAGCTTGTTGTTGCACATCACTGGCTATTCCATCTTTATAGCTTGTTGTTGCACATCACTGGCTATTCCATCTTTATAGCTTGTTGTTGCACATCTCTGGCTATTCCATCTTTATAGCTTGTTGTTGCACATCTCTGGCTATTCCATCTTTATAGCTTGTTGTTTCACATCTCTGGCTATTCCATCTTTATAGCTTGTTGTTGCACATCACTGGCTATTCCATTTTTATAGTTTCTTGTTTCACATCACAAGCTATTCCATCAATCCGTCTTTGAAAGGAAGTGTCACATATTGGTAATACTTTCAGAACCTCATTTAGATCTTAATGCATCACTGTGAAAATGACGTCTTGTAAAATTGGAATAATCAATTTTCTCCCAACATTATGAGACTTTTTTTCTGGAATAAACTCTGCAATTATGTAAAAGGTCAATAAACCATCTTCTGATTTGCTGCTGTTTTTCTAAATATTTGTTTGAATAGTCGATAGTTTTTTTTAAATAGTTCATGATGATTCTTATAGTAGCACCTGGTCCTTTTTTGTGAAGAGGCTTGCTGTTTTTATGTTCCTGAATCAGACTTGGTTTCATGGCTTCATTCCTTTGAAAATATTTTTATGTTTCTGAAGCACACTTGGCTTCATGGCTTTATTCCTTTGAAAATGTTTTTATGTTCATGAAGCAGACTTGGCTTCATGGCTTTATTCCTATGAAAATGTTTTTATGCAAAGTACATTGGTCTACGTTTATCTTGAGGCGACTCAATACATCCATGGAATGTTCATTTACTGATTATTGTAATGAATTTCTGCGACATTGCTGATGTTTTCACTGATCAATGTATGGCTAGAGACGTTTGTCTTCATGTTTCCATCCCTAGTGTTTGTTCACTGCCATCTTTATCTTGATGTTATCAAACTGTAAGGCTAGAGACGTTTGTCTTCATGTTTCCATAGAGAGCGCAAAGCTAACGCATTTTTCTCTTTAGGGCTTCAATGAATAATCAAATAAGTTTGTGTGTGGGTCTTAATTATGAAAGACGATGTCCCTACTAGTTCCATGGAAGGAGATCTAGTACAACTATTGGATCTTTAACTTGTAGAGAAAGAAAAAAATAATTTCCAAGACATACTTTTTACTTTAGGATACAGGGCGTTCCATTGGAGTTTCTGTCTTAAAAAACAATGTAATTATTCTTGAGTACTATACATGTCTATACTAAGAAAGCTAAGTGCTAGTACATACTCTTTCCTTTTGATTATCTGCACGTTTAGAAACTTGTAGTTGCACGAATTAATAGTGACGTCAGGAGTAAAAAAAATACACAAAAGTATAATCTGATCCTATCAGGAAAACACTTTTATTAAAATGATTTCTGACAATACACTTCAACTAAAATTAAATCAATTATCATCTGACATAGTTACTCAGCAACTGAACATGTTGGACAGACCCAGTGGAGAAAAAATAGTTCTTAACTAGAGTGTTATTCAAAGGGTTGCCTCCCATGTACAAAAACTAAACAATGGAGAAAAGTGTCACTAGGTCTGACAAAGTGCTAAAAACATTGAAGTCCAGACCAGAGCCCAGGTTGTTGGCCGACACGGGGAGGGAGGGAATCGAATCTCAGCAGAAGAGAAATAATTGAATCAGTGCTGGACTCAAGTACCATCCTGGTGGGCCCAGTCGCTGGGAGATAGTGTATTCATAGTTCATACATTTACAGATAACATTCTTCTTGGTATTGTTATTGTGTCACTGCGGTCTCAACACACGTGACCGGATGTTTCAATACGTCTGCTTTTAGTTAGGAACGACAACCACGAAGCCGTCGGAAATTTGACTATTAGGTGGATTTTATAATAATTTCTGATTAAAAAGTGAATCATATTATATAATTATATTATTATACTATATAATATTGAAAATATCATAATATCATGGTTGAGGATTATTCAGTCATATCATAGTTTATTGTCTTGTGAATCATATCAAACTATCATATTTAATAATCTAGTAAATCATATCTAAATAATAGTGGCCAAACTTTTCTTTACACAATAAAATAACATATGTAACATACAACAATTTTGCAAATAATTTCATAAATATCAAAATGACATAGACTATCATAGATGACATCTCGTGAGAAAGATAACAAGCTTGATGCAGCTACAACAGTTGGTATGCATTCAGAAATGTGCGTACCCTTGTATTTACCAGTAGCAAAGATAATATTGAATATTCTGAGTTCGACCAATGCTCTATGTTATAACAATGTCACAACTGTCACGTCCCTAGTGACACCTCATTGTTTACAAAATGAGGACATTGTACCTATCTCAAATCAGGTCAGCGTACCCACGCTTAAATGCCAGAAAAACACAGATTAAAACTTAGTTCAAGACTACAGCAGGAAAACAAAATTAACATAGCTTAAATTACAAAAACAGTTCCTAGTGACACCTCGTTGTTCACAGAATGGGACATTGTACCTATCTCAAATCGGGTTAGCGCGCTCGCGCTTTAATGCCAGAAGGACGCCGATTAAAACTTGGTTTAAGGCTACAGCAGGGAGACATAATTGGCGTAGGTTAAATTACAGAAACAATTGAGGGGAAAATTAAATGTAAACGAGTCAAGGATGGGTATTGAGATGTCACGGTTCTTGATTCTAAAGAAAGATATAAAAGGCGGAGTGTTAGCTTGAGACGGAAGGAGAGAGCTAGAAAGTTAGGCTTAGAAGTCGCTAAGTTTTAAAGTAAATATTTACTCATTTTATTGAACATTTTCACTGAATCCAGTATCTGTTTTATATATCTTTGTACATACATTTATTGTTTCAAGTTCAAGTTTTAAATAATTAAAACTCAAGAAAACCTATCAGCACTTTGTTACTTCATTGATTATTAAAGTGTTTGAACTATAATCAAGGCACCTCCGAACCCACATATGTCACAAGTTTATAGCATCAAGAACTCCAAGTCAAATAAACACGTGACATAAATTGACACCTTCGACGGCTGTATGTACAACGAATTTATTCATCAACGTGATACTACAGGATCAGTACTTTCATCTGGCAACCTTTGACGTCTGCCAAGATAACCAACCTGCAACCATCGAAACAACTCTTTGACAGTTGTGTTGCAACAAACTAGAACTACAGACGATAGTTCTACTTCACTACTCAGCCTTCACTACCAAGAAAACTTCACGTTCAAGTCTACCACATGTCTTTATGACAAGGTCAGTACAACCTTACGTCAGTTTACAGGCTTGATCTATCAACTTAGATCGCCTTGTATATTTACTTACTAGCGACAAGTAATTGTTCTCAAATTGCCTAATCAAGTGGCAACTACAAGTGATAATCATATTATCAATAATCATCTACAATAATCATCTTATAACGACGATTTATAAGGTGAAATATTGAACTATTTATTGTGTGTCTCTTCTAAATAAAAATAACCCAAGAACATTTTAATCGAAGTATATTCAAGTCTACTTTCGAGTAACGACAATCATTTATATTCAACTATCAAGTTAACAAGTACAAGACTACTTGCTACTTAATTACCATGGCAGCCAAAATGTTAACACTACAAGATTTTCTGAGATGGCCAAAGAATTAGCTATGCCTAAACCAGAAAGACTACAATGGGCAAAGCAAGAGCTTGAAGAACATGAAAAGAAAGTATTAGCACAACGACAAGAAGAGATGGAACATGAACGCCTAATGAAAGCAGAAGAACGCCTTATAAAAGAAAAAGACATACAATTAGCTCAGGCACAAACAGAAGCAGCGAATGCCCAACAAAAGTCTGCAGGTTTTGACAAATATAGACAAATGTCAAAAATGGCAAATTTTCAAGAATCGAAAGACAATATTGATTCTTATCTGATACGTTTCGAAGAACTAGCCAAAGCATCAGGTCTGCCTGAAGAACAATACTCTAGAAACCCCATGAGCCTTCTTACAGGTAAAGCCATAGACATTTGCATTCAACTTCCAGCACACGAACTAGACAACTATAGCAATGTCAAAGAAGCACTCCTGAGACAGTATGGCGCTACACAAGATGCATACAGAAAAAATTTCTATACAGAAAGGCCTCGACAAGAAGATGATCCATTAATATTTGTATCAAACATGACCATGTGGTTTGATAGGTGGATCTCCTTGTCAAAAATAGAAAATTCATACGAAAATCTGAGAGAGCATGTCATCATAGATGCCATTACACATGCACACTCAGAAGATATTCAATCCTTTATCATTGAAAGACAACCAAAAGACATTCAAACTTTGACTCAAATAGTACGACAATACAGGGCAGCATATCCAAACAAACCTATTAAACAGTCTGCAGAAGAAAATTTCATCTGTTATACCAAAGAAACCAGAACACCACGATTCTCAAAACCTGAAAGAACGCCAATATGTACAAACTGTAATTTCAAAGGACATTATGCTTCACAATGTAAAACCAGAGACATAGAATGCAGTTACTGCTAGTGACACCTCATTGTTTACAAAATGAGGACATTGTACCTATCTCAAATCAGGTCAGCGTACCCACGCTTAAATGCCAGAAAAACACAGATTAAAACTTAGTTCAAGACTACAGCAGGAAAACAAAATTAACATAGCTTAAATTACAAAAACAGTTCCTAGTGACACCTCGTTGTTCACAGAATGGGACATTGTACCTATCTCAAATCGGGTTAGCGCGCTCGCGCTTTAATGCCAGAAGGACGCCGATTAAAACTTGGTTTAAGGCTACAGCAGGGAGACATAATTGGCGTAGGTTAAATTACAGAAACAATTGAGGGGAAAATTAAATGTAAACGAGTCAAGGATGGGTATTGAGATGTCACGGTTCTTGATTCTAAAGAAAGATATAAAAGGCGGAGTGTTAGCTTGAGACGGAAGGAGAGAGCTAGAAAGTTAGGCTTAGAAGCCGCTAAGTTTTAAAGTAAATATTTACTCATTTTATTGAACATTTTCATTGAATCCTGTATCTGTTTTATATATCTTTGTACATACATTTATTGTTTCAAGTTCAAGTTTTAAATAATTAAAACTCAAGAAAACCTATCAGCACTTTGTTACTTCATTGATTATTAAAGTGTTTGAACTATAATCAAGGCACCTCCGAACCCACATATGTCACAAGTTTATAGCATCAAGAACTCCAAGTCAAATAAACACGTGACAACAACAATGTAGTTAGTTCAAAGACACTGATGCTAACAACAAAATGGTCGTAGTTTGTTTTCAACCATAAAATAATTGAGTTTTAAAACAGTTTATCACAGTTTGAGAACCACTACTCTGCGTTATAAAGAAAGCCATAAGCTCTTTATCAGTTTTAAGACATAATACTGAAAACTAGGACATATTGTCAATGACTAGAAAAGTCAATTCATTGTAAGATAACTCAGCTGTACAACGTAAGTGGGTAAAAGAGTTTGATGCACATCCTTGTACGTACATAGAAACAAAGTACTATTTCTCATCACATGTGTTTAGCTTTACTACCACACATAAACAAAGTACTATTTCTCATCACATGTGTTGAGCTTTACTACCACACATAAACAAAGTACTATTTCTCATCACATGTGTTTAGCTTTACTACCACACATAAACAAAGGGGGAGGGAGAGAGAGAGAGGGGGGGTAGAGAGAGGGAAAGAGATTCAAAACAAGGGAAGTATTTTCTGGAAATGTTCTCTTTTAATTCTCTTTATAAGTAAAAATGGTGATCCGACAAAATAGCACGGACTAATATATGATGTCTACAAATATCGGATTTTAGAAAGTGAAGGCCTTGGGCACAATGTTTTGTTGAGGTCTCTATTATCTTCGATATTGATAGATCTAAAAGTATGCCGTATTTGCAGAGAAAGAGAGTACTTTAAAATTTTATCTCATTCTCCTTTTTCACCAATGTTTAAAATGCATAAGTTATAAACTACCATCTTTTTGAAATGTGGTGACCCCGTTCAAGGACTAGGTATATGTTGATGTGTGTGTTACACATGTGTTATAGTATAATCAGAAATCTTGATTATATGCGGCATCTCTCTTTGATCAAATCATGGCGTCTTCTGCTGCAACATTGGCAAACTTAGGCTTGCCAGGATTAGTTAAGCAGGCGATGTAGGAAATTTTTATGACTTTTGGGAGCACAACTATGTTGGTCGCCAGAGACGAAATTGAAAAATAACTCAAAAATTTCCGAAATCAAAAATAAGGAATGTTAAATATGAGTACAAGACAATGTACCACGAACAAAACAATTCAGTGGAGGATTAACACCATGCATTTCAGCTATCAGTTGATGGACACCCCTCCCCTCCCCCTCAATGTGTTCAAGTTAAACTCTCACTTCCTAAGAGAACAGGAGAACACTGAGAAAAAGATTCTGAGGTACAATGCTGGAGAACTAAGTAAACCTGCAAGCAAGACAAAGTACCTCCAACTTAACAGACGACTTGAAGCTATATTGCCAATGTACGGAAACAAGCCAATGATCGAGTTTCTACGTGACATTACATACAATTTAACTTTGTGAAAGTGTGTGTGTGTGTGTGTGTAAATAGGACAAGTCTAGAAGTATCTTTGTTTTTATAGTGCACTTTTGATAAATAAATATATATAAATAAATGCTATATTTTGAACTTATTCATTACAGCTTATTATAATTCTTGCATAATGTTTGCATATTTATGTTTTAAGCACTAGCGGATCCAGAACTTTGGAGGGGGAGGGGCTATTTTTTTCCAAACCCTAACCCTAACGCCAAGTAAACCCTAACCCTATGCATAAACGTGTGTACAACACACACCCACACACACACCACCACACATCCCCACCCCCACACACACACAAATATATGAGAATAAAAAAAGCAGAATTTCCCAATCTTCGTCCAACAATAAAACCACTGGGGCAGCGCTAGAAGGTTCTCTTGGGGGGACGACAATAGCGTTCTCTTGCTTTTTTCAGTGCAGAAACGCATTCTCCTGACATCTACAGCTCTTTATTCAGTAAAGGAGTTCGGGGCGAAGCCCCGACGCCAAAAGCGTTTTCTTGCTTTTTTCAGTGCAGAAACGCATTCTCCTTACATCTATAGGTCATTATTCACCAAAGGAGTTCGGGCCGAAGCCCCGTCGCCAAAAGCATTTTCTTGCTTTTTTCACTGCAGAAACCTATTCTCCTGACATCTACAGCTCTTCATTTATCAAAGGAGTTCGGGGCGAAGCCCCCACGCCAATAGCGTTTTCTTGCATTCTTCACTGCAGAAACGCATTCTCCTGACCTTTACTTAGACTTAGGTCCTCCCGCGCCGTTCGGCGCATTGGGTGGCAAGCTCTCTCCATAAAGATCTCCCACTGGCAATGTCTGAAGCCTCCTCCCACCTGGTGTCCACTTTTCTGAGGTCCTCCATGAAGGTGTGTCGCCAAGTAATACGAGGACGTCCCTGTTTGCGCTTTCCTCGTTTTGGCTTCCCTGGTTATCGCAACTCTTGGTGTCCTGACCTAAAGCTCATTATTCCTACTATTAAAGAAAGACCTTTTGAATAATGTTGTACTTGAAAAATATTCTAATATGAATTTATAGGTCCTAAATACATTGCAAATAAAACAGATTTGTTCCTTGAAAAGATAAGATACCCCACATATTTAGATTTTGGCTTTGAGGATCGCCGCCGAAAAAAAAATTATTCGATAAATAGTATTCAAGAAAATGTAAGTATAAATTGTGAGTTATAGTCCCAAATTTATTTAACAATAAAAATATCAGATTGAGTAAAGGTTGGAAAAAGGCGACTAAGAAGATATTATTTGAGTTTAGAACTCATCTCAATCATGAATCTGAAAAATTTCGTTTGAATTCGAACTTTTCCAATGCAAAGTCTTTCTTAAAATAATTATGATAAATTCCTGTGAAAATACAAAAACTTTCTCTGGAAATGGGAGGGGCGGTAGAGTGAAAACGATTAATCCTCGCTCCTTTAATAATTTCTACTAAAGATTGCATTTAGCATTAAAGAATAGGGATGAGGTGGGACTCGATATAAGAATTTAATTTATAGTATATATAAATTATATTAGTGACAGATTTTTTTAAATTTTGTAATCTCTTAACTATAATACAAAAAGAAAAAGTATTGATTTGTCCAATGGGGGAAATGCGATTGCATGTATCGCCCCTCCCACATTGTACAACTCTTTTTCATTTAAATTTACTAATGATACCATTGGAGATTAGATTGTGGTACGACATAATATACAATAGGTTCACATATCAATACGTAGTTTATATTATATAGAGATTTAAGTAATTTTGTTCACAAACTATGATTCTCCACAAAAATAGGACCGCCCCCCCCCAGCACTCAGAGGACTAGAGTGGGGAGGGCAGTACATGCAATCGCCCTCCCCCCTACCCCACCGAATCGGCCAAAATACCAGAAAGGGAGCGACATAATATAAAATGTATATATTAATTCAACTAATTTTGCTAACAAACTATGATTTCTTCATAAAAACGGACCGCCCCCCCCTCAAAGGGTTTAGATGGGAAGGGCAGTAGAGGTATTCGCCCCCCACTCCCTATCAATCGGCATACAGGGAAAGGCATAATATAAAGATCGGTTAAAATATCAATAACAATTTTAATCATTTAATTGATTCTGTTAGCAAGCTGTGATTTCTACAAATAAATTGGTCCGCCCCCCCACTCGAAAGTGTATGGGGGGACGGGATTGAAACCATCGCCTCCTCCCGACCCCACCAAATCGGCCAAAATACTAGAGCGGGAGCAAAATAATCTAAAAATAGGTTAAAATATAAATAATTAGTATATATTTTTAACAGAAGTAATAAATTCGTATACAAATTGTGTGAATTCTATAATAAAATTCGCCCCTACCGCCCCCCCCCCCTTGATCCGCCAGTGGTTTTAAGATATCTAAAGTCTAAAGAAATCTAAAATAATGATAACATTAAAATAAAAAAAATATTGACTCTTTTCCTATTATACGATATAAAAAGTATTTCTTGCAAAATGACTGAAAAATATTTTTTGTGCGCTATTTTGTTCGCGTTATATTGTCCGCGCTATTTTGTCGGTTAACCAGTAAAAATATCGCGATATGAATGACGGGCGTAGCCGGTGGTAAAGATTTATAAAAAATAATTTGACTCGTAAAATGTTAGATTTGATTTTATTGTAAAGCTTTTGTGTTGAAACATTATTTATTGATTTTTTTCCTCCTTTGTTTGGGTCTTTTATTATCGTTTTGAAATCCTCGAGAAACTAACACTTCTGGGTTATTATTGTTTGATTGTTGTCTAGTTAGCATGTCGCGATGTTACTTTAACTCAATTCATTTCGAACTCAATGAGCCACGTAAACATTAGATTTGCTTCAGTTCAGTGTGTAGTGTCTTGACACCGGCTTGAAGGGGTGGGCGAATTGGTGAAAGAACCATTCAAATGTATCAATACATGAAAACATTTATTTTATTCTTGGCTTAGTATTCTAAGCACAGTTGTAAGATGGTCTTGAGGCTGATACTATTCATAATTTTAGTATCACTATTTCTATGATTTACAGATAAATGTTAAAAAAAAATTACTCCTGCAACAAACAAACAAAAAAAAAAACACTACTTTTTTTTATATTTCAATTTCTTATTAGCTTGTAAACTAAATTCTAAACTAATCTTTGAACTTTCTATGACTATAATGTGACTAGAAGTACACACCGGCTACGCCCGTTGATTTGTTCCCAGGCATTACATTGTTTTTATGGCCACATTTTGACGCTTCTCCTGAACACACTTATTAGCCCATGGCTTAGTTTATCTGTTACAAGGAGATGTATTGGCCCGGCCTTTTTTTCTTTCCTTCTCTCTCTCTCTCTCTTCTCTCTCTTTCTGGAACCCACATTTTCTTTTTGTATTTTTTTTTCACCCTGTGCGTCTTAATTTCTCCGACATAGAAACTTGACTTGATGTAGAAAGACCCGCCCCTCCCCCCCCCCACACGCACATATGCTTTAGGCCCGTGAATTCTAGTATCACTTTGACCTGCTCCCTCCCCCGACCCCCTTCCCTCCCACAACAGTTGGTCCTACTTACAATCTCAAACTTTGTGTTTTTCGGCTTCTAACCATCAATGTTGCTTTCTTTACCGTTACCCACTCCCACACACACACACAAGACCCCACACACTTTGATACTTTTCAACCTTTTTGTTATTACAGATACAACCCTAAACTTTTCTGGAGTCCTCCGATGAGTTATCCCTGTAACACACACTTTTCAGCTTTTGAATCTATGTATAGCATCTATGAATAGTTTTAACTTTTTTGTGTGCATACTTAAATCCTAAGAAAAAGACTATAGATCTATCTTTTTAATACTATTAGGATTAGATGTGTTTGTATATATAGTCTTCAGAAAAAAGAAAAAATTGCTGTAAAACTTCGTAATTTGTGAGATATTTCTATTTATGCTTTTTTATAGACTGCAGCCTTTTAGGGAGATACCGAAAATAAAATACAAAGGTTTGATAAAATGGCGGTCGTCGGATTAAGAATCCGTCAAAACCAGTTCTTAGTGAACGCCTAGGAGATAAAAGGAACCAGTGTACAGACTTTTGATGCGCGACTGTACGCCAGTATAAGAGATCTCTTGGTCAACGAGTGGTATGTTGCCCCTACAAGATCTCTTGGTCAACGAGTGGTATGTTGCCCCTACAAGATCTCTTGGTCAACGAGTGGTATGTTGCCCCTACAAGATCTCTTGGTCAACGAGTGGTATGTTGCCCCTACAAGATCTCTTGGTCAACGAGTGGTATGTTGCCCCTACAAGATCTCTTGGTCAACGAGTGGTATGTTGCCCCTACAAGATCTCTTGGTCAACGAGTGGTATGTTGCTCCTACAAGATCTCTTGGTCAACGAGTGGTATGTTGCTCCTACAAGATCTCTTGGTCAACGAGTGGTATGTTGCTCCTACAAGATCTCTTGGTCAACGAGTGGTATGTTGCCCCTACAAGATCTCTTGGTCAACGAGTGGTATGTTGCCCCTACATATATAAAATTGAGAACTTTTCTTCAGATCACCTTCTCTAACAATCGTGTTTCTCAAACAGACTTTTGATGACGACAAACACAATTTTTGATGACGCTATTCACTAACCCGTAACTAGAACAGATTTTTAATAGCCTGTTAACAACGACTAAGATGTGATTATTCATATGACTCATTCCTACCATTTAAAACATGTCTCAAGTTTTCTTTTCACTTATGTCGCAATCAAAGAGTCACTTTACAATGAAGAGTTTTCCTTTTAAAATAAAATGGTCATCATTATGTTTCATTAGGAAGCTGATGACTTGGTCCAAGATCTCCACTCTATCTCCTGCTAGCAATATATGTTGTTATTGTTGTTATTTTGTTCTCAAACGTGCAGTGAAAGAAACACAGTTCATGTTTGGTTCCCATTGAAACAACGAACAAGTGGAACTAACTCGATGGGCTTGCACGTTTTCACAGTTATTCCACAGAATAACAAGCATAATATTTTAAAAAATCCGTTTTTACCAAACAATAATAAAAATTCGCACTTACAACTATAGCTCTCAATAAGGTAGAAGTTATTTCCCTTATTCGATATCAAACAAAATAATTCATTTCCAACAATTAATTGAAGATTTTGTTAATTTTAAAAAATTGATTCATGTTTTGTTAGGAGCAATAAATAATTGATTCAAGTTTTAATTGGGTCCAACTGGGTCCGAGACTGGATGTTCAACTGTTGAAAGGGACGAAAGTCTGTGAATACTGAAGGGTTAATTGCCTTTGTTATTATCAAGCAAAATAATTAATTACCAGAGATTAATGAACTAGTTAGTTCATTTTGTTGTTGTTGTTGGTTCATGTCTTGTCTATGCCAAGATCCCAGCTTCGATGGGCGGGACATGTAGTCCGCATACCAGACAATCGCCTTCCCAGACGACTTCTGTACGGGAAGGTGTGCAGGAAAGCGCTCACATGGAGGCCAATACAAACGCTACAAAGACACTCTCAAGAGCTTCTTCAAGGAATGCGATATCGACATTCACTGCTGGGAAGCACTAGCTCTCGATCACTCCTCATGGCGTGAAGCTGTGAGTCTCGAAGTCTCAGCCTAATTCTGATAGCAGTTGGTTGTTATTCCGCCCACATAACGCCCTCTATAACCGTGGGCCTTAAAACACATGAGTTTCACATCATATATAATTCATCGCAAGTGGCCCCCTACTTTACATTATACAATATCAAAATCATCGCAAGTGGCACCCTACTTTACATTATACAATATCAAATTCATCGCAAGTGGCACCCTACTTTACATTATACAATATCAAAATCAATGCGCATTGGAGCTATGGGACAAATGGTCATATTTTTAATGCCTTAAATATTGAACCCAATCAATAAAGTTGATAAAACGTGTAATTTAGTGAATAAATAAATTGCAGTGACCATGTATCGGTATCTCTGGAGAAAGCTTGCTGCTCTATGCGTCTAAAATCTCGGGAGGACACAAGTCAAAGTAAGTCTAAGTCACCTGAACTAAATCGTCTGCTGGTTTTTGTAATATCATTTATGTATGAGCCGAATATTCTGCAAAATAAACTTTCGGTCTTACCTCCTTTTTGTGGAAAAATGAATTCCTACAGTTTTCTGAACATTATAGACAATGACAGTCTCTGAAGCATTAAAAAGTTACATATTTCTGTTTCTCACAAAACAAGCCTAGTGAAGAAAATACTTTGACAACAACCTTGTGATCAAGATATGTCGTTCATTTGAGCTGTCAATTATGGGTCCGCCTGATCTATTTATTACACATGTTTCTATCACGCAGGAGCTGACTATCAGCCCAGTGGCGGTAAGCCACACTATTGGTCGTACAGTTTTCAGACACGCTCAACCATGTTCAATTCTTTCATCTCAAGGAATTAGTGTCGCTCAAAGAAGTGCTCTGCACTTAATAATTAGTAAAACTGAATTTAGCCACTTTGATATAGTACATAGATATGTAAAAGCAATATTAAGAACTGGAAAGTCTCGGAAAAGCTGTAGCAGCTGGGATGGGCCTAGACAGAGCCTAATTAATATAAAACTGCTGAGTGGTTTCTTTTATGTTTGTTCGTTTGCTTAGTTCTCTGTAATAACATAAGTTGATGAAGTTCATTGTGTTTCTCTTAGGGACAATATAAAAAGGTTGTTGTTGTTTTTTTGGAGGGGGGGTGTCTCATGTAATGTTAATGACATAGAATTGGTGTTGTATACATCGCAACTGCTATTAAAGCAGAAAAAAAAGATTCATTGTAGACTAACGTGTAGAGTATGTTGAAGACATTTGAGTGTATCTAGATCTTTGAGTAGTTTCTTCCTGCTTTAGTCACTAATAAAGATAAACGTTTTTTGTTGTGTTTTTTTTTTTTTGCTTATTATTTAAATCATGAAATCTTTATTTTATCTTCATAATGTTGTGGTGGGTTGAGTCTCCATATGTCCGGTGCGCAATTGTAACTTGGCTACGCCCCTGTTGTTAAATCCAGTATTCGTGCTTCATTTACATAATTGGGACAAAGATCTCGCGCAGCTAATGCTAAAAGCACTTTGAAGACAGACACATGAACTTGATCTGAGACTTGATCTGGCTACAAGGTCAAGTTTCAATACAAAGTGGATATTGGATGGAAGATGACCAGACTTTTTTAAAAGTTCACTTCCGTGGGCTATTCTTTTACTAGACAGAAGCTTCAGTGTGTGTGTGCGCGTCTGTGTTTTTGTGTCTTTATTGTCTTGTTTTTCTTAGCTGCTGGTTAGAAGTTTATTTTTTCTTCCTATTTTTATGATTTGTTTTCATTTTCTTTTCTTGATTGTTTTCTTTCCGATTGTCTGGTTTAATAGTTTCTCACTTTTATCTCTATTTCAGTGGCATTCAAGAAGCTGTTGACTCTTAGTCACGTGATATACTCTCTATGGCACTAGTCACGTGGTTAGCAATGGATCTGTGTCTTTCGCCGTGATCCTCTTGAACACAACCACATTCCAATATGTTACCATTGGAAGAGTGCAGTTGCTAATTGGTAATTATCCGCGAAGGTTCTCATCCAATTTAGATTTTGTAAAGCCACGAGCTGAAGGTACGACTCTCTCTCTTTTCAAAGGTTTTGTTTTTGTCGGGTTCCACTTTGTTCTGGAGTAATACTAGCCTTATTGCGGCTCTAAATCAATTACAATGATATTTTATTAAATCTATTTTTGACTGTTAATAACAAGATATAGTCTTTCGACTTTGGTATACGTCTAGGTACAGGTCTCTGCCTTAGAGTTATCTAGATGTTCATTTACCTGAGCGCGTTGATATTGATATAGAATTTAGAGTTTGATACATTGGTAACGTAAGTATCAAGTGTATGGATGCACAAGGAGGAGCTATATTGTTACCTTTAGGAAAATAGACTAAGCATCTACAGAAGTTAAATGTTAAAAGTCTAAACTCCTAAAATATGTTTGTACCGATAGTATGACTAGTGATTTGTTCCAATTGAAAGTTTAGTTATACAATTTTATGAAAAATGACAAGAGTTTAATGTCTAACAACATGGTCACGTGATAGACAAGACATTGTGAAAATAAATAAAAAAGCCTTATACCCACTATAAAACAATAAACCAGAGAACTATGGAAATGTGGGTTCAAGGCTCTTATCAATATTCAAACATGTCATCGACGGAGTCCCAGGCAAACACAGATTGGATAAATCTCCTCTCCACAAATATAAAATTCATTGTCAGCGCGATCAACCATTCTTCTGCCAATGATACTCTGAGTGGCTACACCACGGAGGGTCTCCTAGACGCCCTCCAGGAGGACCCCCTGGATGTTATTATCGTTAACTGGCTGTTCATCCTGTTCTCTGCTGTGGTGCTGGTCATCGGGCTGCTAGGCAACTGTCTGGTGTGGTTCGCCGTCTGGAGAAACCCCAGGATGCGCAGCGCCACCAACATCTTCCTGGTTAACTTGGCGGTGGCCGACTTTCTGGTAATACTGATATGCCTACCGCCCACGGTGGCCGAAGATATCACTGGCGTCTGGTACCTGGGGCAGGAGATGTGTAAGATTGTCAAGTGTCTGCAGGTTAGTTGTATTTAAAATAACTTGTATAGAGGACAAAACATTGGCTTGAGGTTTATAACAAATGAATATTCACATGTGAGTAACACCATGAGTAAAATCACCACACTTAGTAACAATCATACATAAGACACTGAAGCATAACTTACAGATACAGAAACCGAATCTAATAAAATATTCAGAAAGACACAAAGATAAAGGCACATTTTGTATTCTTTATGCAAGGGCGAATCTGTAGAAGTGCTCTTTCTTCTCTAGTACCACTAGCACACGGAGGGGGTTGCCTGAATCAGCCAAGAAAACCAATGACTTAGCAGTGTCTAATTACTTAGTAACAAACACGACTAGATTAGTAGGTGATAACTCGTCGAATAGGATGTTGTTGTTTTTTTAAGGAAAGTCTGTCACTCTGAGGATTTTGTGAACTATTCCACCGCTAAGGAAGTCAGTCTGTTGAAACGTAGCACACCACCAAGACGTCAGAAAGATGATGTTTGCTAGCACACAATTTAGATCACATTTTGTTCAAGATTTTTTCCCGCCCGCCAAAAAAAAAATAATGATTCTAGAAAAACAGGAACATTGCTGTAGAAATGCTATAATCTGGGACAATTAGGTCATGCAGAAAACCTTTTGTTTTTATGAAGTTATCAACAGGATTTTTTTTCTGCATCATGCTATTACCAACTCTGCCAATTTTTTTTGAAACTCTATTTCAAATATCTCTTTTATGATTGGGCCAATCATTGCGCTTGACGTCGCCATCTCAAATTTGATTAGGCAATTTCTGGGATCAATTTATCGTTAGTTAGTCCTCTGCTGATTCAAAAAATGCACTTTTTATTCTAAATATCTTCTAGTGAGCCATTAATTTCTGCATTTTTTTGTATGTGTGTTGATCATAGAAGGCGATTAGTTTTGTTTGTCCTTTGTCATTTATATATATGTATACAGGCGTAAAGACTCAAATAATATAATAAAGACAATCTAAAACAATAACCAGAAGCTAAAATAAAACATATATTCTAATACAAGAACAAAATGTGAAACGACAGATGGAACCATCCAGAAGGTAGACAACAATACTCTGAATCTAATACCACAAATATATTCTAAAGCAAGAAATAGAATCTTCTTCTTTCTTCTCTATAGATTCTAAAACAAGACATTTCATCTAATACAAGAAATACATTCTAAATCAATCCAAAGCATGGTATGAGTCTGTACGATAAAAAAGATTGAGCCATTAGTAACACTACATAACCGTACAAGTGTTTATATATGTGTATGTGTATGTGCATATTAGGATGAATGTAACAGTGCGTTAAAGAAAATGTGGCAGTGGATCAAAACTTGTGACCAATTTGAGCCCCGACAACTCATCACGATATCATAAGACATTTTTTAAAACTTTTGTCCTGACCTTTGAGTGGATTAGTTAACGTTCTATATTTCTTAACTCCATAACGCTGACCAGACCAGTCTGTCTAGCTGTGCGGGTACATCTCCAGAGGTAGAGATGAACAGCATCCAGCCCATTTATTTGTTTAGCCCATGACAATGAGTTTATAGATAGACAGGTGACCACATGAAGTCAAGATGAACGTAATGTCAGCAATCAACATGTTGACACTGGCTAAAGGTCAAACCTTATGAGGGAAATGAGTTTGTTTACTTGGAGAAAAATGTGAATTAGGAAGCTGGACTTCAAGACACAGGGTACCGAGTTTGCTTACTTAAAGACATATCTCAATTATCAAGCTAGACTATGTAACACACACACACACACACCTACACGAGTAACCTTTTGCTTCAGAAAGCAGCAGTAGATTACAATATTCCATTTCCCAGTAACTATTTTTGATGTAGGTATAAGTATAAAGCTCAGATTTGAGTATAGTCTATTAGCATTACAAGACCAGGGTTATCTTTAAAATGAGAGCTAAACACCTACTCTTCGCTTAATCCACGACACAGAATTTATTGCTAAACATTGAGCAGAATGGATTAACGCAACTTGCTAGGATAATATTTTGACACTGTACATAGCTATTACTGTCAAGCAACATCCCATTATTACAGTTCTTACTTACACTGTGTACTTACATATGTACTTTATATACACTATCAGTGTCTGGCTCTAGTACCAGAAGCATGTTATGTCCATTAAAACCAGACCAGTTGATGGTCTGAAATACATGAACACATACATCTACCCACTATACAACCCAGATGGCACTTTACATTTGAGTGCTTAACCTTAGTTCAATAATACATGCATATGTTGAATTATGTTCTACATGTACAGATATGTAGCATAGAATGGGTTGGTACTATTTGTTACTCATCAACTTTAACTCATCAATGAGTGGTAGACTTCAACACAGTAAGGGGAAACAAATCAAATAAAAATAGAACATCGGTATGTTTATTTAGAAGTTTTGAAAAATGTTCAGTATATAGCTATTTACTGGACATCATGATACGGTATCTGGCTATTAAAAAAGTGCTAGTATTTAGTCAATTTGCTGTCTTTGAAAACACATTACATCCCCTCTTTTGTAAGCATCATGTTTAATAAAGTAATTAAACATATAATATAAATATTGACTTATTTAAATAAAGTAGTTTAGGATCATTTCAAGTCTTAATATGACACCTGGTTCTAGATTTTACAAATGAATAAGCATATTTCGGTATTTAGCTGCTCTCACATATTTCGGTATTTAGCTGCTCTCACATATTTTGGTATTTAGCTGCTCTCACATATTTTGGTATTTAGCTGCTTTCACATATTTCGGTATTTAGCTGCTCTCACATATTTTGATATTTAGCTGCTCTCACATATTTCGGTATTTAGCTGCTCTCACATATTTCGGTATTTAGCTGCTCTCACATATTTCGGTATTTTATTGCTCTTACATATTTCGGTATTTAGCTGCTCTTACATATTTCGGTATTTAGCTGCTCTCACATACTTCGGTATTTAGCTGCTCTCACATATTTCGGTATTTAGCTGCTCTCACATATTTCGGTATTTAGCTGCTCTCACATATTTCGGTATTTAGCTGCTCTCACATATATTCTTTGAAAAAACTTTTGTAAAAGTAGATGTTCACTACTTGGATGTCTCCCCCCCCCCCTGGTGCGGCCCGCACCCTCCGCACCTCCCCAGTGACGCCACTGTCTAGGAGTTAAATGGGTATTTCAAAATCACAAGTCCTATCCTAATGCTGTGCTGATTAACTGGACATCTTCCAGAGCTTTATACATTTAAAATGTATCCAGAAATACATATTTGGATTAGACTTCACAATCCATGGACATCGCTCCTCCCTAATGAAGGAAAATAAACCGTATAAAAACACCGAGTGAATTGGAAAACAACATTAAAAAGTTTACTATACATTTAAACAAAGGAATCCTTTTTCCATCTTTAAAAGCATTTTTTTTAAATTTCCATTAAATCTCGTGACTCCTGACCTTGACATTTAATGCCGCATTGAGAACATAGTATTGACAACAAAAAAAAGAGTCCATTTTGTATGATCTTTATTTTAAATCCTAACGCAAGGTACTTTCTACGGCTCATCAGATACGAGTGCAATAACTCTTGAATAAATCATTTCATCAAATCAACTGAAAACTCATCACAAACACTTTAGCATTGACGTGGGTGCATATGCGGACTATGTTATCTAGTCATCTATGTTCACTAGTTGTGTCCCTTTATCTGAAAGTGTGAAATTACTCATTCATTATAAGTAGGATCAAACAAAATGTCATCATTCCGGAAGACTAACTTGACTCGAGGGCCATCCAACCAATCAGCGGATTTACGCCTCTGGCAAGAGATTTACTGCTGCGCTGCTTGTATCAATCCAAAATGAATTCTACCCGCCCCCCCCCCCCCCCGAGTGGATATAAGGTTGTCATGACTTCTCTAAATATGTCCGATGTCAGGTTTGTTTTGTCTTGTTACTGGTGCTTCTAGTTTCTTGATATACTGTGTCCGTACATACAGGCCAAGAACGTGATCAATGAATGAGATGAGTTTTTGTTTGTTTCAAATTTTACTGATGAGTTAACAAACATTTTGATTCTATTAGGAATATATATCACGCATCTTTCTTCAAGAAATATCTACCTAGCTCATATCTATCTATATCTAGATCTAGATAAATAGGTCATATCTATCTATATGTATATATAAATAAATAGGTCATAAGTATCTATATCTAGATAGACAGACACAGATAGATATACTTATAGATAGATAGATAGATAGATAGACAGACAGACATATAGATAGATAGATAGATTGATAGATAGATAGATTGATAGATAGATAGATTGATAGATAGATAGATAGATAGATAGATAGATAGATAGATAGATAGATAGATAGATAGATAGATAGATAGATAGATAGATGTAATGAACAAAACACTTCAGAATAGCTGAAGATACATCATGTGACTCTTGTGACAACATTCTTTGTTTGTTTGAGTGTGTGTGTGTTTGTGTAAATATGCTGAATAGGTTGAAAATAACTAAAAAAGTATATATAAAAATGTGTTTCAGTGACTATGATGTTTCAGTGACTATGATGTTTCAGGGACTATGATGTTTCAGTGACTATGATGTTTCAGGGACTATGATGTTTCAGTGACTATGATGTTTCAGTGACTATGATGTTTCAGGGACTATGAGGCCCCTGAAGCTATGTCCTTCACATTTGTTCCATTTGAAGACAACGACGTCTGCTGTAGCGAATAAAACATGGCTGACAACTTCACGAGGTCGAAGAAAAAAAAAACGCTAGTGCTGTAGAAGTCCTAAAAGTCAAGATTGTTACTAGTCCTGCTCCTGTAACTCAATAAAACAACACTGTTGCAATAGTTCTGTAACTCAAGGATATTTTGGGAGGGGGGTGTCTGGACTCACCACATAGTCAAAATAAATGACCATTACAGTCGACAACGAAATGCACTCCCCAATGCCAACGATCGATCTCTTTGGGCAATGGTCTGAATGACCTCAATAGCAAGATGCACGCGCCGATTGATTGATTGATATCTCTGTAATGTTTGATGCCCTCATCTAATAGCTGACAAATCCAATCAAGCGTCCCCAGAAATGTTCATGGAACAAGATCAAGGTCAATCAACCGGATCTTTCATCAACGGCACTACGCAAAGTATATTTCGAACACAATGGAACGTGTGGTTAAAAACGAGAACACAATCCCTTAAACATCTGAACACATCTAGAACACAAGTCATTAAACATCTGAACAAATCTAGATCACAAGCCCTTAAACATCTGAACACATCTAGAACACAAGTCCTTAAACATCTGAACACATCTAGAACACAAGTCATTAAACATCTGAACACATCTAGAACACAAGTCCTTAAACATCTGATAGAATGTCATGATAAGACACTAGAGTGCTAGCTGATCAAAACATGTTCAAAGAGGACAATTATGAAGTGAATGTTGACACAGAGACCACATCAATAAGACACGGGTGGCTACACAAAGAAATGAGTCTCATCAACAGAATAAAGGGAAGTAATTCGTCTACAGAGGACTACGTCATCACACGATTATTAGTTTCACGAGAACCTAAACAATGCCATGTACGCTCACTTCAACTTCAATATTGTCTACCAAATGGATAAGAAAGATACATTTTCAAAAAAAAGCAAGGCCTACATTTAGTATAATTGTATCAATTAGTTTGGATCAGTCATATAATTAAATGTGTAATAGATCTAGACTCATGACCTTTACTTTTACCTATCCCTTAGTCTGTTGGACCGTTGGGGCACCAGGCATGATTTGTCGACCGTCTTTCTCCATTCCTTCTTTTTTTTGCCTTGTTTAGAACCTCTCTCCATGGCCGGCCCGTCCATTCTTTAATGTTGTCCTCCCATCGCTTTTTCTGTCTGCCTCTTCTTCTTTTCCCTGGCACGGTTCCCTGAAGGAAGGTCTTTGCGAGCCCCGTAGATCTTGTAATGTGGCCATAGGTTTTAAGTTTTCGTCTTTTTACAATAGTTAGCAGGTCGTCATGGGCTCCGATCGCTACAGTAACCCTGTCTCTGATTTCTTGGTTTGTGATGCGGTCTTTGAATGTGATGCCTAGATCTAGACTTACATTAATAAATATGTGCGATTAGAAATATTTGTAAATTTGTATTCTTAATAGCGCAGTTTCATACTTTTAGCTTTCTAAATTCGCTATGATTCTATCAATTGCCTGGACCTGTTGGGAAAAAGGTGGGGAGTGTCACGTGTTTATTATGTTTGTTTGATTTGATGATATAAACTTATGATATATTATGCGGATTCGGAGGTGCCTTGATTATAGTTCAAACACTTTAATAATCAATGAAGTAACAAAGTGCTGATATGTTTTCTTCAGTTTTAATTATTTAAAACTTGAACTTGAAACAATAAATGTATGTAGATATAACAGATACAGGATCCAGTGAAAATGATCAATAAAATGAGTAACTATTTACTTTAAAACTAGCGACCTCTAAGTCTAACTTTCTAGCTCTCTCTCTCTCTCGTCTCAAGCTAACACTCCTCCTTTTATATCTTTCTTTAGGATAAAGAACAGTGACATCTCAATACCCATCCTTGACTCCTTGGCCCGTTTACATTTAATTATCCTTTTAATTGTTTTTGTAATTTAACCTACGTTAATTATGTTACTCTGCTGTAGCCTTGAACTAAGTTTTAATCGGCGTCTTTCTGGCATTTAAGCGTGGGTACGCTGACCTAATTTTTAAATGCATTAATAAAAAAAAAAGAAGAAAGTAGAACGAACTTAATTCGAACTCGAGGGATCTAGTCTCCCCAAGCCAATACACTAACCACTTGACCAGAAAAGTGCTCATGAAAATAGAAGGTTTTATAGTTATCTATTGTTAGATTCAAACTTTAAAGCAAAGTGTAAATGGAACTAATTCAACTTATACCACCACATCAGTCTTTCCCTTGTTAGAGATACCAAATAAAATAATTATGACCAATAGTTAATTAACTAATTGGTAATTTGTAAAATTTGATTCTTGTTTTTTTTTTAGGTAAAAAATATTGTGTGCAAAATTTTAGCTTGATCGGAGATTGAGTGTTGGAGAAATAACGTGTACAGACTTTTACAGATTGAGTGTTGGAGAAATAACGTGTACAGACTTTTACAGATTGAGTGTTGGAGAAATAACATGTACAGACTTTTACAGATTGAATGTTGGAGAAATAACATGTACAGACTTTTACTAGACAGACATATAGACGGATTTGTTAAAAGCTTTTTAAAAAACAGAGCCACGAACGGAAGAGTTTAGAAAATTTGATTCTACATGGTTTAAACATATCAGAGCAAGTCACTGAAAGTCATAACAAATCACAAGCTTTCTATTAAACATTTGTATTTAATTTTTGGTATTCCCCAAAAGGCCAGTCTATATATAAAGCATAAATATCAAATAGATTTCAATAATAGCAGCTCCCAGTTTTGTGTTGGTCTGCCTGTCCGTCCGTCCGTCCGTCTGTCTGTCTGTCCGTCCCATTTAGGAGGGAAATAACTTAGTTAACAAAGTATTACATGTAGCCCAACAAAAGAACCAAACAAAAAAACAACAACTAAATACTGACTAAATAATGACCAAACAATCCTTCATCAAATGATCTACAAAGAGGTATAAAAACCCAACAAAAAGGTAGATAATCAACAACTAAAGGGCTAAAAAATCACCTAATAAAAGTGTTAAATCACATTGCTAAAGACTAAATTGCTCTCCCACTAGCCAATAAAGTCAAACGCACACACGCACGCAACGTTGTTAGACTTTTCTTTTGTCCTATAACTGGCCACTTGACGCTCAAACTCTGGGCTAATTGATTGATCGCGGCCTGCGTCGGGTCATTGTGGGACCCTATGAGGGTTCTCCAGAAGAATTCAGTGTCTCTGGATTTGACTGTAACAGTACCATAGCATATCCCAACCACGTGACTTCACAGTTACTTCAATGTCACATCGTTACCTAATCACATCATTAAGACATAAATTACCATCACATCACTGCCACATCACTATCACATCACAGCTACACCACTATAACATCACTGTCACACTACCACATTACATAACTAGCACATTACTACCACATTGCCACATCACATCAATAAACATTTCTTCCACATTGCCACATCGTCACATTAAATCACCTAAACATCTCTATCACATTGCCACATCATCACATCGTATCATCAAAACATTTTTATCATGTTACCACATCATTACATCACTATAACAACACTACCTCATCGCCACATCACACTACTAAAACATCTCTATCACATTGTCACATCACTAAAATATCTCTATCACATTGTCACATCACTAAAACATCTCTATCAAATTGTCACATCACTTAAATATCTCTATCACATTGTCACATCACTAAAACATCTCTATCACATTGTCACATTGTCACATCACTAAAACATCTCTACCACATTGCCACATTATATCCCTATCACATCCCTCTAATATCACTAACATATGATCAAGTCATCACATCACATGACTAATGCATCCCACCAAACCTTTGTTCATGTATCCACTCGACTAACTGTTGAATGACTTCAAAACGTTTACGAAATGAAAACAAAAGTTAACACTGAATGTAAAATGTCTCAGGCCAAAGTGTTATGACTCTTACCAGAGAACTTACATACAACACTACGTGTTTCTAAACCCAGTTCCTTGTGTCCGAGCAAAGATTTCTCATTCTCTATGTTAATCATGTTTCTGAAATTCCACACATTTTTTTTCTTGACCTTGCAATATTTTAAAACTCATTCTGAATTAAAACAAAGGTTTAAAAACGTATTATTTAAATGAGTCTTTCTGGGGAACTATTTTTTTTTACCAGTTGTATGACTCTATTTGTATTTACTTACATTGAACAGAAATACTTGACAGATTGTTTCAATGCGTGCATGTGTGTTACTGTGATTGTGTGAACTGTATGCCAGTCACACCGTCTTCTAATTGTATGTTTGTGTTCGTATTTTAGTCAACAAGAAAGAGCAATACATTAGTCAAAGCAAACAAAAATCTTTTGTTTCGGACATTTTTTTTTCACATTTTCTCCCCTAGAAACTCCCCGCCAGTTAGCCTCTCCCTCACCATGTGTACATTATATCCTCACTACTTGCTATTTTCAAACCTGGTCCCTAGTCTTGATCAAGTCTTCCAAAACTCGTCTCCCTTTTTTCATTAACCTTCTTAATCTTTCAGTCTGTGTATATTACGTCCCCTTGGTACATAGTGTTGTCTCCTCTTGGCACAACTAATTGCTCAGAGTTCTCTTCTCCTGAAACAATGCCACCCTCACACTCCCAGGTCTATAGATACACACATACACACTTATTCAGACTTTCGATAGAAAGAAGAGACCAGCATGAAGAGGGAGATAGTGGGGACAGAATGAGAGAACATAAACTTCTTGGCGTTGAATAAGATAATCAAGTCATAGTCAACAGAACCGTACACTAGTGAATCAGTTATTACACCTTAATTGGTTGTACCAAGTCCAGAGATCATTGCATCTGGAATGAGTTAAGAGTCAACTCAACTAGAATTGCCAATTTTTTTGTTTGAATGTTAAATACAACAGGTGCATTCCAGATTTACCAAACAGATTTAGTTTTTCAGTTTTAGTCTTCCATTAAAACAGTAAAAAATGAAACTATGCTGAATGTGTGTCCTATTTATTTGATTGAAATGGTCATGCTATTTATTTTCGTACATATCTGTGTGGGCGGCTAGTTTTAGAATGTTTCTATCACCTCACTCTGTCTGTGTGGGCGGCTAGTTTTAGAATGTTTCTATCACCTCACTCTGTCTGTGTGGGCGGCTAGTTTTAGAATGTGTATATCACCTCACTCTGTCTGTGTGGGCGGCTAGTTTTAGAATGTTTCTATCACCTCACTCTGTCTGTGTGGGCGGCTAGTTTTAGAATGTTTATATCACCTCACTCTGTCTGTGTGGGCGGCTAGTTTTAGAATGTATCTATCACCTCACTCTGTCTGTGTGGGCGGCTAGTTTTAGAATGTTTATATCAACTCACTCTGTCTGTGTGGGCGGCTAGTTTTAGAATGTTTATATCAACTCACTCTGTCTGTGTGGGCGGCTAGTTTTAGAATGTGTATATCACCTCACTCTGTCTGTGTGGGCGGCTAGTTTTAGAATGTTTATATCAACTCACTCTGTCTGTGTGGGCGGCCATTTTTAGAATGTGTATATCACCTCACTCTGTCTGTGTGGGCGGCCATTTTTAGAATGTGTATATCACCTCACTCTGTCTGTGTGGGCGGCTAGTTTTAGAATGTGTATATCACCTCACTCTGTCTGTGTGGGCGGCTAGTTTTAGAATGTTTCTATCACCTCACTCTGTCTGTGTGGGCGGCTAGTTTTAGAATGTTTATATCACCTCACTCTGTCTGTGTGGGCGGCTAGTTTTAGAATGTTTATATCACCTCACTCTGTCTGTGTGGGCGGCTAGTTTTAGAATGTGTATATCACCTCACTCTGTCTGTGTGGGCGGCTAGTTTTAGAATGTCTTTATCACCTCACTCTGTCTGTGTGGGCGGCTAGTTTTAGAATGTGTATATCACCTCACTCTGTCTGTGTGGGCGGCTAGTTTTAGAATGTTTATATCACCTCACTCTGTCTGTGTGGGCGGCTAGTTTTAGAATGTGTATATCACCTCACTCTGTCTGTGTGGGCGGCTAGTTTTAGAATGTTTATATCAACTCACTCTGTCTGTGTGGGCGGCTAGTTTTAGAATGTGTATATCACCTCACTCTGTCTGTGTGGGCGGCCATTTTTAGAATGTGTATATCACCTCACTCTGTCTGTGTGGGCGGCTAGTTTTAGAATGTTTCTATCACCTCACTCTGTCTGTGTGGGCGGCTAGTTTTAGAATGTTTATATCAACTCACTCTGTCTGTGTGGGCGGCTAGTTTTAGAATGTTTATATCAACTCACTCTGTCTGTGTGGGCGGCTAGTTTTAGAATGTGTATATCACCTCACTCTGTCTGTGTGGGCGGCTAGTTTTAGAATGTGTATATCACCTCACTCTGTCTGTGTGGGCGGCCATTTTTAGAATGTGTATATCACCTCACTCTGTCTGTGTGGGCGGCCATTTTTAGAATGTGTATATCACCTCACTCTGTCTGTGTGGGCGGCTAGTTTTAGATTGTGTATATCACCTCACTCTGTCTGTGTGGGCGGCTAGTTTTAGAATGTTTATATCAACTCACTCTGTCTGTGTGGGCGGCTAGTTTTAGAATGTGTATATCACCTCACTCTGTCTGTGTGGGCGGCCATTTTTAGAATGTGTATATCACCTCACTCTGTCTGTGTGGGCGGCTAGTTTTAGAATGTTTATATCAACTCACTCTGTCTGTGTGGGCGGCTAGTTTTAGAATGTTTATATCAACTCACTCTGTCTGTGTGGGCGGCTAGTTTTAGAATGTGTATATCACCTCACTCTGTCTGTGTGGGCGGCTAGTTTTAGAATGTTTATATCACCTCACTCTGTCTGTGTGGGCGGCTAGTTTTAGAATGTTTATATCAACTCACTCTGTCTGTGTGGGCGGCTAGTTTTAGAATGTGTATATCACCTCACTCTGTCTGTGTGGGCGGCCATTTTTAGAATGTGTATATCACCTCACTCTGTCTGTGTGGGCGGCTAGTTTTAGAATGTTTATATCAACTCACTCTGTCTGTGTGGGCGGCTAGTTTTAGAATGTGTATATCACCTCACTCTGTCTGTGTGGGCGGCCATTTTTAGAATGTGTATATCACCTCACTCTGTCTGTGTGGGCGGCTAGTTTTAGAATGTGTATATCACCTCACTCTGTCTGTGTGGGCGGCTAGTTTTAGAATGTGTATATCACCTCACTCTGTCTGTGTGGTCCGACTTAGTTACACCTTAGTTCTTACGTGAATACACCAATCAACAAAAAGTTAACCAATTAAGTTAATTATTGGAAATTAATTGTTTTGTTTGGTATCCAAAAAGGGAAATAAATTCTATTTATTGAGAGATGTGGCTGTATATTTGAAGTTTTTCCCTAATTAAGTTTTGTACACGTTTTTTTTTGTCCTCCCAGTTTCCATTCTCGGATCAAGTTGAAATTTCGCTGAATTATTCATAGTCGATGACATCACATGAATCGATAATCAATTAGTGTTATTTAAATAATTTTGTTATATATAAAAAAGGGAGCTTATTTCTGCAGTATTAAGATTTGGCAGTGATTTTGTGGTTCTTCTCCTTAGATAAGCTTTGTCTTTAAAAAATTATTTTGCTTGTTAATCAACTTGACTTTTGTCCTATTATTTTGTTGAGCAATGTATTGACTGCATTCATTCGTAGGCTCATTTCTAGAAATCAATTGAAAGCCTGGCCATTAGTTATCTCCCCGACCCTCTTCCAAAGGTAAGGGCAAATAACCGATGCAGTTTAAACTAGAGATCGCTACAATTTTGGCAAGAATATAGCATTGAGTGCAGGGAGCTTAAGAAGGAACACCGACACCCGAGTTTTCCTCAGGTTTAACTCGCGAAGTCTTTCCCATGTTTGGATTAGAGGCAAGGCAGCAGAGATTTGACTTCAGATTGTACATAGCTTATAGCAACTCACTCTGGTCACAAGTTTGTACACGTTTTGTCTCCGACACTTCATCAATTTGAAATTGTGCACAAATATGCTGTATAAATGAAGAAATAATTTAGAAAAAAAAAATACCTTCAACATGAAACGTTTGTTCAACCTTACTGTCAGTCATGAGATAATGTGAGGTATTTACAAACAAAATGGTGGATTCTTCAGTTAAGATATTAGAAGTTTGGTAACACTGGCCAGTGGAGACAAGATATAAAGATACTAGAAGTATGGTGAAACTGGTCAGTGGTGACTAGGTTGAAAGATACTAGAAGTATGGTGAAACTTGCCAGTACAGACTAGGTTGAAAGATACTAGAAGTATGGCGAAACTGGCCAGTACAGACTAGGTTGAAAGATACTAGAAGTATGGTGAAACTTGCCAGTACAGACTAGGTTGAAAGATACTAGAAGTATGGTGAAACTGGTCAGTGGTGACTAGGTCTAGATTGTAACTGTTGTAGACAAAAACCTTTTTACGCTTCCATTTACATGGCTAGATTCTCTTAAATTCACATCTGCCAGCTGGTGTAGCCCCTCCTACCATCTCTCTCTCTCTCTTTTCTCTCTCTCTGTCTCTCTCTAAAGAAGCACTTATCCTGCTGTCCCATTCAAGGACATGTTTCTCTCGTCTCTTACCAATTATCTCCCTAGGTCTCCACGGAAATCCCCAGACTAACACCCGGCCACTTTGATCATTTCATTCTCATTGGCTTTGTTTTTTAAATAGAATGTTTTCTTTTTTGTCAGTGTTAACGTTAGACTGCGAAACAAATCCTTTTGAAATTACAGGATTGAAACAGTGACTGTGAATTCCCCTATTAGCCAAAATATATGCAAGCAAAAGTAAAAAACATTACGATTAGGGGCCATGAAAACAACATGATCAGTCTCATTCAAATGTATTGAATGAATGTTGATCACTGTAACTAGGGTCGGAGTTACTTATAGGCAACACAAGCTAGAGCTAAGAGCCCCCAAGAAATATTTAAGAGCAATATCTTCGATTCCTAAGATTAAGTAAGAGCTCAGTGACATGACTATTGACTATACAAACCCAATTCCGACCTGCATATTTTTCAAGATCTGAAGCAGACAAAGCTGTTGTCCGCTAGGGGACTATGTAAGTTTTCTTTCTGTTCTCTGCGGCTAACTTCAACAAGGTTTGGGTCTCAAATGTGTGTCCCGCGTCTTTTGAGAGAGCTTTTTGACTGTCTCTTTCAGGCGCATCTACTTTCCTCTATAGCATCTGTGCCAGTGGGGGCGAAATGATCTTTAGAGTACTGACGTATAACATCTGGACTTATAAAGGGCCCTAATAGGTCACAGTGTCTCTTTTCAAGTTTACATACGACACTGACTGTACTCGTCCTCTACAGATGAGAAGCATGGGCAACCTATTAATATGATACGAAGATATGCTCTATTTGTATACATGTCATGACACTGTCATGACACTACATTTCTTGTCAAACTCAAGATAGATCAAGATAAATGCAATTGCATTGGTGATGAAGACAATTGTGTTACTTTCTTTATTATCTTCAGTAGTCTTTGAATTGAAATTCGTATAAATTAAATGCAAGTGAATGCCAAATTCACAATCAATTGTTATTTTAAAATTTGGGAATATTCGAAGTCTATTATATTTCCAAAGATGATCTGGAACTATTGGCCGCCTATATTTTACTGTTGTATATCCGTGAGTTAGGATTGTACAAACTTTTAATCGTTAGGCATTAAAACAGTGATTGATAAACTGATCAGTACGCTACCCAGTATCTATCCAAAAAAGCAAAATTTTTTTTTACAGAAACCGTTTGATGCTTTTTATTAGGTTCTGCATTTTCTTACCGAAGTCACTTTTATACAATAATTGTAGAGATGACCTTTGAGTCACAATGATCTTTTTTTTTTCTCTGCTACTTGCAAAGTTATACCGGCACTGATTTGTTTAGGCATCCGAATAGAGGACAAAAAGGGAGAGACTTACATTTGAATAGGAAAACGTTAGAAGACACTCCTCCTCTTCTCCCGTTCCCCAAAGACCTCTCTGGCCTTGGATACTTTTGGTTAGTGTTACTGCAAACTAAAACGAAAGCTGTCATATAATTATATATAGAGAGAGAGCATTAACTCATTTCAAGCTGACCCACTGAGTGTCAGCACGTGGGAGTAGAATTGAGTTAACCTGACATCTCCCACTGGTGACATTACGTCATATCCAAGAAATGATCAACCAGCTTGTACATCCACTAGGCTCTGACTTCACTTTGTGTCAAATACTATTTTAGTTTAGAGGCCAAATGTGGCTGTGGAAAAAATACAATGAAAGAGAAGGTGAGCAAGAGAGAGAGAGAGAGAGAGAGAGAGAGAGAGAGAGAGAGAAGAATAGGCAGAGAGAGAAAGAGAGAGTGAAGGGATTGAAACGGGACTCCCAGAGTTCCACCCTGAATGTTTCCATTATTTGCGCACAAACTTGTTTCAAAAACAGCGAAGAATAAAAAACAAAACAAAATAACAAAGCAATATCCAAGAGACGATAACTCCCAGTGAGCCTGCACAAGTAGGCAAACGATGAAGTGTTACCAATTTACTAACTTGTCATTCAAAATTTAAAAAAAAAAAGATATTCTTAAAGCATCTAAATATCTAAGAATGATATTAGACAATTCTTCTTACACGATGGAGGTACAACAGCAGACCTGTCATATTACTAGAGAATATCAAAGAAATGCTGTCCTGGTGACTACAATGTATTTTTAGTCCCTCCAGTAAGTCTAGAGTAGGGTTGGGCAAATAACGGCCCGCGGGACACATGCGGCCCGCGAGACTATTTTATGCGGTCCGCGGTCACCTACAGAAATCAGGTGTGCACACAGATTATACATATAAAAATACAAATATTTTGAAAATAGCTTATTTTAAATACCTATATAAAATATCGCAATTTCTGATTTTCACTTATAATATAGAGGCGAAAGAAACATTAATATTTCTAATGAGGAGTTCAAGACAGACCTGGACACAGACTTCATGTTTTTCATCGGAACTATGAAATGTTTGTGCCTGTTAAATCTTTTCAAATAAAGCTTTCCCATTTCTCCAGGCAAGCAAGTGAAAACAGGTTTTGTTATTTTCCTTTGCTGAAAGGTGAAACTAATTCTTATGAAATGTCTGAAAAGTACAAGACTTATTTGAATTCTTTGATTGTGGAATTCGAAAGCAAATTTTAAGACGTCAAGAACTTTGAATCAGTTTTCTACACCCTCGCTGACCATTTAATGCAGAAGTTGATTCAGCTCTAGAGGACATACCTTAAAGCAAATTATGAACAGAAAGAGAAGTGCCATTTAGTTATTCTGTAAGAGTTTTATGGATGCCAGATGCTGTATTTTCACACTTTAAAAAAGTTTGCTACTAAACTTTCACATAATTTGTGTACACAATGCACATAGATCTGTAAACAAACAATTTTTTCTGTTTGAAAATAAACAAGTGTAAGAACAGGTCGATGCTGACTGACTGTAATTTAAAAGCAGTCACAGGGATAACTAGTAAGCTAGTTCCACATTTCTGGAAAATTATGCACGAGTTTAAACAGTTAAACACTTCAAATTAAGTACAGCTGTTCATTTGTGTTGAAATTATCCTGAAAATAAGTTTCAGAAATCGACACCTCCCTCTATTGGGAGTAGATGAAATTTAATGTAAATGTGTAACAAGTAGAAATGTGAATTAAAAGACATTATACACAGTAGGTAGTTACGTATTTTTCTAAGTTGTAAGCACATTATATATATATATATATATATATATATATATATATATATATATATATATATATATATGTGTGTGTGTGTGTGTGTGTGTGTGTGTGTATGTGTTTGTGTGTGTATGCGGCCCTCCATTACCAAAATTTGAGTAATGTGGCGCTATAAGATGAGCTCTAATGAGCACAGCTCCAGCTGGTGAGAAAAAAAAATTCACTTTCTCTCCATTAATGCCAATTGAAATCGATAAGTCGATGTACACAGGATTGTCATGACTTGGTCGGCTAGGCTTCTTTAATCTCTTTGTCAGGGGTTAACACTGGGCTAAGTCTTCTTAGGACTCTTTCTTTGAGAGGTTCTATCTCCTTTCTGCCTGCCTACAGTTACAACACGTGGAAGCTAATTCTTAAGACAAAAAGGGAGAGAAACAAGATGTGTGTGTGAGTGTCTCTTAAAACTCGTCATCCTAACCAAGAAAGTGACTTGCGTATTGTTATAGAGTGAGTGTGTTTGGGTGTGTGTGTGCGTGTTTCTGACGTAACGACGAAGAAAGTAGGGCGGATGTGTTTGGTTGTGTTGACTGAAGAATCTCTGATGAAACTACAAAGGTGTCTGTCGTAGTTCAAAGAAATACAGGTGTAACTGTTAAAGAAAGGGAGACAAGAGAGCCGTGTGGGCAGAAAGTACAGAGACAGCCTTCTAACGTAGCAACCAGCTAGTAGCCTCCACTGCCCACAAGTTGCGACGTTGCAGGTTAGTGTGCATGCCTTTTATGACCATTGGTCTCGCTTTGACGTGACTAGGGCAGCGGTTCTCAACCTTTTAAGCTCGGCGACCCCTTTTTACAATCCCCTACTCTGCCGCGACCCCCCCCCCCCAAACACACCCATACAGAAAAAGAAGAGTAGACAATAACAATCCATATTTTCGATGGTCTTAGGCGACCCTTGACTAATCGTCAATCGACCCCCAAGGGGGTCGCGATCCACAGGTTGAGAACCTCTGGCCTAGGGTATTATCACAATGAAGTAAATCTCAGTTATCTGCTCTTATATTTTATTTTTAGCGGCCCCCGAAAGGGGAAAAGACGCTATTGGTTTTGTGTGAAATGTCTGTCAGTCTGTCCATCCGTCCCGTTTAGATCTCGTAAACTAGAAAAGATATTGAAAATCCGACATCACAATATTTTAGACCATTCAAAGTTCTGATGCAACGGCTTGTTTTGTTTTTCTGAAAGCGAAAAATCTAATTTTTTAAATCAGTTATGCAAGAAGTTTTTTAAAAAGAAAAAGCTAATTAGTATGCATTATAAGTTAGACCTAATTTAAAACGAATAGTAATCTTGTAAATTTCACTTTCCTAAATTATATTTGCATGTCAGCACTGGTCATGGATTAAACCTTTTCAAAACAATTACATCAAAGATAAGACTTCAGTTAGCCTAATAGAGGCGCGTAGCTGAGCAGTAAAGCGGTCCCGGGTTCGAATCCTGGTGAAGACTGGGATTTTCAACTTCGGAATCATTGGGCGCCTCTGAGTCCACCCAGCTCTAATGGGTACCTGACATTATTTGGGGAAAAGTAAAAGCGGTTGGTCGTTGTGCTGGCTACATAACACCCTCGTTAACCGTAGGCCACAAAAAAGATGAACTTTACATCATCTACCCTATAGACCACAAGGTCTGAAAGGGGAACTAGGTAGGCCAGGCTCACATCTAACGTTGCATTCACTTTCACCTATCCTTTGATCTGCTGGACCGTTGGGGCACTACACAAGATCTGTCAACCTTCTTTCTCCATTCTTATCTCTCATTTGTATTTGATAGAATTTCATTCGGATGTTCTTTCTGAAAATATTGAAGCCTGCCTGGGTGGACCACTAAGGGGGCCGATTTTGAGTTTGTGTTTCCACACAAACTGTCTTTGTAACCTTGTTAATTTCCAGATTATGAGTAAAAGTCAACAAATAATATACGATAAAGGAACAGATAAAATCATTGAAGCGAAACAATCAAATTATTGCGATAGTAGAAAGAAACGTACAGAACAATTTAGAAACATGAAAACGTGACTATTTGAGAGACATCAATAGACAAAATACACAGTATTCCAAAGAGTAACACTATGAACACTATTTAACAACGGTATATTGGGAGTTCAATTGGAAAACTAAATAATAAAAATTATTTAGTGGTCAAATCGTAAGAGTTTTGAAATGTGATTTCGGCAATGAAATAAAGTGATAAATAAGTTATTTCACTATATGATAATTTTTTATTATTATATAAATAAATTATATCATACTTTTTAATACTCCGGATACACCAAAAAGCGTGGGGTGACTGTGACTGGAATCATGCTGATAGTTTGAAATCTTATTTTGACCAGCCAGCTAAGATTGTGGACAGAAATTCTGGGAACTTAATGACGCAGCTTGCCATTTAACCAGCTCTATTCCTTTCTGTCAGATGTTTAAAATGTATGAACTAAATTTGACGACCCTTGAACCAGAATGAGTATCTCATAAAACTTTAGGTTGCATTCAAGAGTAATATATCAGAATAGTTGTCTAAAATCTCTGGATCCCAGGGTGTTTTCGACAAGCGAGGTTATTTGATGCATGCTGTATAGAGGCTTACACTTAATGCATGCTGTATAGAGGCTTACATATAATGTATGCTGTATAGAGGCTTACATATAAATCATGCTGTATAGAGGCTGACATTTAATGCCGAAAAAAACATTTTCTCATCGAGTAGTCTGTGGAGTGCGATAAAGTGAACAAATAGTTTGAACACTTTCTTTTGAGCTTGTGTAATGAATGATGTCTCTACGAACACCCTCACCCACCATTGATACATACATACATACATATATATATATATAAATATCGATGTTGAACTCCACTGCAACCAGAGGTAAACAAAGTATTAATATTTCAAGAGTTTCTCGGAGACCCAGTTTTTAAGCAAGTCTAAGGTGAACGTAGCTGTCAAGGGCTATAGACTCGATTCAAACGATGGATAATACTCGACGTCTACTTGACAGCTACATTTGACTTATGTCATTGACATTTCCGGAGGTCATTAAATTGTGTTGCTGACTAGAGATGAACGATATACTTCTAGGATGAGATTGTAAATATTGATTGAAGTCTGTTATCACTAATATCAATATATGTTTACTTATGTAGACTACTTGCAGTTATTAGTCCTTTAGTGGGAGACAAAAACAAGACAGAGATTCAGCTTTGTAGTCCATCGTACTCTTTGGACATATTCAGTGACGGGATAGTGGAGACCCTGGGTAGAAATTTAGTACAGGCCCCTACCCTCTTTAAGCTTTAATATAAATGCACTTAATTATTTTAAGTAATAGAAATGCTGTATTTGTGAATAAGAAATTAGAGTGCTTGAAAATGATATCTCATTTCCTTTATTTCTAATATGCGATGTGTAAAAATTGTATAATTTTGATTGCGATGTCCTGAGTGGCTGCAAAGCACTGAACTTTCATAAATCCGACCCTGTATTAGAAATACTTAAAATATTTTGAGTAAGTATTATTTCAAATATCTAAACATAGGCAATATATCCAGTATGTCTTGATTTTCTTGACATAGTGATAAAAATAGAATGTCTTTCAGGAATTAATTTGGTTTTCATTGCAAGCATAACAATGTAACCAAATGAAAGAAACACACTAGACAATTGATTAGGCGTCAATGTTGCTGTAGTATATACTGGTGTCATTGGCAAAAAGAAAACTGTAACACCCCTTACTGCCAGTGTCATGTTTCAAACACTTGACGTAATGATTTCTTCTTTCTGTTCCAACGTTGGTCTAGAACATTCCTAGTCAAACTGAATGACATGCGCAGTGAGTTGGTCTGTCGCTAGTAGGGAGTAGAAGGGACAAGCCAAGGGTGACGCCATCTTAGTGGGAAAAGGATTTTGACGTATAGATTTCGTCTACTTAACGGTAAACTTTGACATAGGATTATGATTAGGATTAATATTGTAAAACATACAACTAAGTGAGGCTAGGAGCACGAGTTCTATTTACATGTTCAGTTGCAATCAAGAGACAGGAACAGATCTACAGATCTACGCCTAATCAGACAAAAAACATGTTAGAAATAGCTTTAGAATCAAATGAGTATGAAATACAGTTTTGTACACCTCAAGACAAACACAACAAGAAAAACATTGAAACTACTTTAAAAAAGAAAATACCTCATTTTTTACAAAGCGATTGTTTTCCTTAAATAACTAAAGAATGTAAGATTAACAAACAATGGAAATTTTTACATCGCACTTCTACCCTCTCGCCCGTTACCCCAAGAAAGAATTCTGGTTAAACGAATCTATAAAAAATCTACTAGACTTGATAATATTCCAAGGATAGACTTTTAAATCTAAATTTAGAAGATGATGCGCAAAAGTTTTCTGAACATTAATTTATTTAACTCTTAAATCTATAATGCCTTAAATTCGGAAATTCCCGAACGCGACAGTCCTTTTAAGAATGCGATAGTCTTTTCAAAACCGATGTTGGATCTAGATCTAGACCTAGTTCTGTAGGCAAATTTAAATGTATTTCTTTTTTACTTTGAAAAACTAGAACGGTCAAACAAGTGTTTTCTCAATGTGGCCAACAACCAAGAATTTTTTTCACTGAGATACATATTAACTGTTAAATTTCTAGGAAAATTGTAGAAGCCTTTTTTTTAAAGATCTTATCTTATCTTATATAATACAGACGTTACTTCAAAAAAGAAGATGATTACGTCCTACGCGTCATGCATTTAGTCATGCATATTAACCAATGACTTAAATTCTGCCAAGTCACTGGTTTTTCTGGCTAGCTCAGGCAACCCATTCCATGCTCTAATAGCACTAGGGAAGAAGGAGTATTTGTACAAATTTGTCCTAGCATATGGGACGAGGAATGTGCCTTTATTTTTGTGTCTTTCAGAGTATTTTATTAAATTTTGTTTTTGTATTTGAAGATTATGGTTCAGTGTTTTATGTATAATTGCTACTTTACTTTTGAGTCTTCTGTCCTGAAGGCTTTCTAAATTTAGTGATTTTACTAATGGTGTTACCCTAGTCAAATGTGAATATTCGTTTGTTATGAATCTCACTGCTCTATTTTGTGTTTGTTCCAGTTTCTTAATGTTTTCTTGAGTTGAGGGGTCCCACACGGTGGATGCATATTCTATTATTGGCCTAACCAAGGTTAAATAACATTTTAGTTTTATGTTCTTATTTGATTTATAGAAATTTCTTTTAATAAACCCTAATGCTTTGTTGGATTTTTTTTATAGTTTCATCAATATGTGGATTCCATGACAGTTTTTCATTTATTATAACACCTAGGTATTTTGAGTTTTTAGTCTGTGTTACTGGTTTGCCATGAATAAGATAAGTGGAATTTATTTGTTTTAGTTTTTTTGTTACTCTTAACAACTGACATTTTTCTGGGTGGAAAGACATGCTCCAGTTTGATTCCCATTTCTGTAATTCATCTAATTCTCTTTGTAAAATATCTGTGTCTTGTTTTGTTTTTATTGTTCTATATATTATGCAATCGTCTGCAAATAATCTGACTTTTGTTCCTGAACTAATGCAATTTGGTAAATCATTTATGTAAATTAAAAATAGTAGTGGACCCAAGACTGTTCCTTGAGGTACACCTGAGTTTACTGTTATTGGTGTTGATTTAGAGCCATTTTTTATTACAGTTTGTTCTCTCCCTATCAGAAAATCTTTAATCCACTGATGCAGTGGACCGTTAATGCCGAAATATTTTAATTTTTTAAGCAAACTATGGTGGTGAACTTTGTCAAAAGCCTTGGAAAAATCTAGTAAGATAGCATCTATTTGTTCACTATTATCCCTGTACAGGTTCCATTTTCCTTCACCCTACATGAAGTTGTGACTTTGCGAGGTATTGTTACAAATGAGTTTTGAGACTAACACATTTACTTTTGTAGTGCCAAATTGTTGGTGGTAAAGCGTCACTCAAAATGAGAACAAACTGAAATAAAACTAGGAGAAATTTAAGAAGTAACAAAAATAAAGCAGCAACTAATTTCTGAATATAAACAGGCAAAAGGTTGACATTTGTTGACCCTTACTCAATGTAGTGACACTTGGTCAGATAGTATAATAGTGGGGCTTTGAACTTTGAATGAAACATACTATAATTAGCCATTAGATAAAAGACCCTTGGGCAGTACGTGCTGACCAGAAGAGAAACGTCTGCTCTTCATTAAGACGCAAGTCTCTCATAGACTGATCTCACTCTTCGATTCCTATCCTCCCCCCCCCTACCCGGCCACTTTTTCCACGCTGTACCACAAGAGATAAAGAAAAAAATCTGGATCAGTTAAGTCAACTGGCCAGATTGAGTCGAACTGTTCCAATCTAAACTCAGCTGTTGTCTCTATTATCGAACAAGTGTGTGGACTTACAAACTGTTTCTCAATAAGGCGACGAATGACGTCATTTTATGAGATATACTCTCCACTCTGCTTGCAAGTAATTGATGTTTGCGCAATGATTTAGGCGCAGACAGTCTCCTACTCTGCACACCAAAATGTCTCCAGTTTTACAAATTTGAGACTGTAGAAATACACGAAGAGATATTTGGTAAATACAGACTGCTGACATTTTATAGAACACATGCCAATATTATGAATTCAACTTCATAGAAAGACGCCATGCTGAATAGATAACAACCTGATTTCTTTCCTTCAAATAAAAAATATTGCTATGTTAGACGTTTTTTTTTTTTTTTATTTTATTTTTTATTTTATTTTATTTTAAATAAAAAACCGGAATATTGAAATAAAATGTTAATTTGCAAGAGAAATAACTTAAGACGATAATAAATCAACTGTTTCATGCTTGGACGTTGCATTGACCTACAAAACAGTCTCGCCTGTTTCTATTCCAATGGCGCCTATTTCCGGTAAAAAAAAATTGTTTTAGAAAGAGATAACTCTGAATGAAATCAAAAGAGAAAAAATATATTTAAAAAAATATATTTCAGATAAAACTAATCAATAACCAACTAAAAATAGACAAATATGTCAATTTTGAAATAATATACACATGTTAATGTTTTATACATTTAGAATACAAACAAAGTTTTAAAATACTCAATTCCCATGGTGGATCACATACATTGGGGCTACCGGCTTGTTCGTTTGAACAATTAATAAAGTAATTAGTCAAGAAGCCGTACATATCTAACTCATCCATAAAAAAAAGTACCCAGGCTCTCGTTTTCATTCTGAAAGAGACACAAAGCACTCTTCCAATGGAAAAGTTTTAAAAAAATTATAATAGCCTTACGGCCCTCTACAGCAGTCTCGTAAGAGACTTATCGCACTAGTGGGTTAGAAACATGGGAAGATAATATCCTCTACCTTATGAAGCGCTAGTGGGTTAGAAACATGGGAAGATAATATCCTCCACCTTATGAAGCGCTAGTGGGTTAGAAACAAGGGAAGATAATATCCTCCACCTTATGAAGCGCTAGTGGGTTAGAAACATGGGAAGATAATATCCTCCACCTTATGAAGCGCTAGTGGGTTAGAAACATGGGAAGATAATATCCTTCACCTTATGAAGCGCTAGTGGGTTAGAAACATGGGAAGATAATATCCTCCACCTTATGAAGCGCTAGTGGGTTAGAAACATGGGAAGATAATATCCTCCACCTTATGAAGCGCTAGTGGGTTAGAAACATGGGAAGATAATATCCTCCACCTTATGAAGCGCTAGTGGGTTAGAAACAAGGGAAGATAATATCCTCCACCTTATGAAGCGCTAGTGGGTTAGAAACATGGGAAGATAATATCCTTCACCTTATGAAGCGCTAGTGGGTTAGAAACAAGGGAAGATAATATCCTCCACCTTATGAAGCGCTAGTGGGTTAGAAACATGGGAAGATAATATCCTCCACCTTATGAAACGCTAGTGGGTTAGAAACAAGGGAAGATAATATCCTCCACCTTATGAAGCGCTAGTGGGTTAGAAACATGGGAAGATAATATCCTCCACCTTATGAAGCGCTAGTGGGTTAGAAACATGGGAAGATAATATCCTCCACCTTATGAAGCGCTAGTGGGTTAGAAACATGGGAAGATAATATCCTCCACCTTATGAAGCGCTAGTGGGTTAGAAACATGGGAAGATAATATCCTCCACCTTATGAAGCGCTAGTGGGTTAGAAACAAGGGAAGATAATATCCTCCACCTTCGAAGCGCTAGTGGGTTAGAAACATGGGAAGATAATATCCTCCACCTTATGAAGCGCTAGTGGGTTAGAAACATGGGAAGATAATATCCTCCACCTTATGAAGCGCTAGTGGGTTAGAAACATGGGAAGATAATATCCTCCACCTTATGAAGCGCTAGTGGGTTAGAAACAAGGGAAGATAATATCCTCCACCTTATGAAGCGCTAGTGGGTTAGAAACATGGGAAGATAATATCCTTCACCTTATGAAGCGCTAGTGGGTTAGAAACATGGGAAGATAATATCCTTCACCTTATGAAGCGCTAGTGGGTTAGAAACATGGGAAGATAATATCCTCCACCTTATGAAGCGCTAGTGGGTTAGAAACATGGGAAGATAATATCCTTCACCTTATGAAGCGCTAGTGGGTTAGAAACATGGGAAGATAATATCCTTCACCTTATGAAGCGCTAGTGGGTTAGAAACATGGGAAGATAATATCCTTCACCTTATGAAGCGCTAGTGGGTTAGAAACAAGGGAAGATAATATCATCCACCTTATGAAGCGCTAGTGGGTTAGAAACATGGGAAGATAATATCCTCCACCTTATGAAGCGCTAGTTCTCGGAATGGAGTTCGTGTCCATTACAATAAATCTGTTTGTTTGTTTAACATTGAGTTTTAGTTCTTACAAGAAAACGCAATAGTTATGTAAGGGAGATAATCAAAGCGCTTTGAATTAAGATCCTGATTGAAGAATTTGATTGCTTGATTACACGCAATATAAAATGTTTGTATTTGAAGATTACATAATTTCATGTACTTTTAGATTATTTCATGTACTTTTAGATTATTTCATGCACTTCGTAAAGAATAAATGGTGAGTGTCTTGGTTAGGTTTCAGACAGAGAAATAGGTGCATCAAATATGGGATGTGAATACAAGTTTTAAAAGGAAACAATTCTAGTCCTATACTTTCCCACACCTCATAAGTCTACGATTCATTACCTGTACATAGTATATGTAACATGACAAACTGAAAAAAAAAAAGCATATATTAAGCGAAGTGGTATTAATTTGGATCAGTCGTGTCTAGACTAACAATAATAAATCTGTGCGATAACAAATATTTGTACCAATTGATTTTGTTTAGTGCTATTTCATGCTTTTAGCTTTCTCCCTACGCTATGATCCTATCACTTGTCTCACTACGCTATGATCCTATCACTTGTCTCAATACACTATGATCCTATCACTTTATTCAATACGCTATGATCCTATCACTTGTCTCAATACGCTATGATCCTATCACTTGTCTCAATACGCTATGATCCTATCACTTGTCTCAGTACGCTATGATCCTATCACTTGTCTCAGTACGCTATGATCCTATCACTTGTCTCAATACGCTATGATCCTATCACTTGTCTCAATACGCTATGATCCTATCACTTGTCTCAATACGCTATGATCCTATTACTTGTCTCAATACGCTATGATCCTATCACTTGTCTCAATACACTATGATCCTATCACTTGTCTCAATACGCTATGATCCTATCACTTGTCTCAATACGCTATGATCCTATCACTTGTCTCAATACACTATGATCCTATCACTTGTCTCAATACGCTATGATCCTATCACTTGTCTCAATACGCTATGATCCTATCACTTGTCTCAATACGCTATGATCCTATCACTTGTCTCAATACGCTATGATCCTATCACTTGTCTCAATACACTATGATCCTATCACTTGTCTCAATACACTATGATCCTATCACTTGTCTCAATACACTATGATCCTATCACTTGTCTCAATACGCTATGATCCTATCACTTGTCTCACTACGCTATGATCCTATCACTTGTCTCAATACGCTATGATCCTATCACTTGTCTCACTACGCTATGATCCTATCACTTGTCTCAATACGCTATGATCCTATCACTTGTCTCAATACGCTATGATCCTATCACTTGTCTCAATCCGCTATGATCCTATTACTTGTCTCAATACGCTATGATCCTATCACTTGTCTCAATCCGCTATGATCCTATTACTTGTCTCAATACGCTATGATCCTATCACTTGTCTCAGTACGCTATGATACTATCACTTGTCTCAATACGCTATGATCCTATCACTTGTCTCAATACGCCATGATCCTATCACTTGTCTCAATACGCTATGATCCTATCACTTGTCTCAATACGCTGTGATCCTATCACTTGTCTCACTAAAGGACAAGCCAAGGGTGACGCCATCTTAGTGGGAAAAGGATTTTGACGTATAGATTTCGTCTACTTAACGGTAAACTTTGACATAGGATTATGATTAGGATTAATATTGTAAAACAGACAACTAAGTGAGGCTAGGAGCACGAGTTCTACTTACATGTTCAGTTGCAATCAAGAGACAGGAACATATCTACAGATCTACGCCTAATCAGACAAAAAACATGTTAGAAATAGCTTTAGAATCAAATGAGTATGAAATACAGTTTTGTACACCTCAAGACAAACACAACAAGAAAAACATTGAAACTACTTTAAAAAAAAAAACCTATTGCTTGTCTCAATACGCTATGATCCTATCACTTGTCTCACTACGCTATGATCCTATCACTTGTCTCACTACGCTAAGATCCTATCACTTGTCTCAATACGCTATGATCCTATCACTTGTCTCAATACGCTATGATCCTATCACTTGTCTCAAAACGCTATGATCCTATCACTTGTCTCAATACGCTATGATCCTATCACTTGTCTCAACCAATTGGAACGGGTTGGGGGTAGAAAAAAGAAGTTAACTGAGTGATCGCTTTTTAAATGCTTTTATAAAAAAACAAAATGAATGATCTGAATTCGAACTAGCCTCGTCAAGCCAATATACTAACCGCTCTGCAAGGAAAGTGCTTTTGAAAATAGGTTTCATTGTTATCTATTGTTAGTTTCAAACTTTTCTTTCTACAAAATTTTAAAGGTGACTAATTCAACACATCAGTCAAGCACATTTTTTCCCTTGTTCGAGTTACCAAACAAAAAAATTACCAATTGTTAATTAGCTAATTTTTTTTTTATTGATTCTTGTGTTGTCAGGTAAAAGCAATAATTGTGCAACTCTTCAGCTTGTTCCGAGACTGGGTGTGAGAGAAATAACGTGTACAAACGTTTGACTGGACAGAGAGAGAGTTGATCTAAACTTGACCAAAACTAAGTTCACTTTAGGAGTTAAGAATGGTAGAAGAGTGCACACGCACACACACACATATATATATATATATATATATATTCTAAACACGAAATAGACAAGTAAAATATATTAAAAATCCTAAAAAAAAAAAGTATGTACGGAAAGAACCGCAAAATGATTACCCTAGTTTAACTTTATTATTCTATATATAAAAAATATAATTGATACCAGCAAATGGAATCATTAATTTTTGTATTTTGTGATAGATGAAGGTATTGTCGTGGACTAGAAATACTTATGTGCAAACATTCAACTTGATCCGAGAGAGGGAAAAGGGAGAAAAAAAACGTGACCGAATTTGACTCAGACAGACAGACAGACAGACAGACAGACGTGTGAATTGATATAAGCTTTGTAATACATCTTAAACTGTTTATAATCACACCAGATGTACATCTTGACAGAGCAGACATTCCATGAAAACATCCGGTATTAGTAGTTGAGCATTGTCTCCCTTTAAAGTGTCTTGCAATAGACAGTGTTATAGCGTTGTTTACCATTGCGATCAATTGAAACACAGTCGTCTTTATAAAGCTCTTGAACAAATAAAACAGACAAGGTTTGTCAGCCTGATTTGTATAGAATGTTCACAAGTAAGTTGTCTCTTTAATGACATGGGAGAAGTCCCATCAATGGAGTCTTTGGTTTCTTGATAATATGGACTTATTTGCATTTCAAATAATAAAATAATTGGTTTGGACTTTAAGCGCTGCTAACTCTCAGGTCTAAGCTCATAGAGCACGCAGTTATTTTTATATTCTAGTTGTTAACACTAATCTTTCCAAACATCTCTGTTTCACTTTTTTTCCCTCTCTAACTTGATTTTATTTGTACAAGAATGTAGAAAGTATTTGATCAATGGAAGTTGGAAAAGATGAATGTGATGAACGTAAGAATTAGAGAAACTTTAGTATATGAGAAACTTAAGTTTCAGAAAAACTTAAGCATTAGAAATCGTTGGTATTAGAAATCGTATTAGAGAAAAACTTTGGTATTACAAAACCTTTGGTATTAAAAAAACTTTGGTATTACAAAAATTTGGTATAAGAAAAACTTTGGTATTAGAAAAACTTTGGTATCAGAAAAACTTTGGTATTAGAAAAACTTTGGTATTAGAAAAAGATGATCTTACTGTACTCATTGAAGGAAGATTAAACAATGGCTTTAACTGACTTTTATAAACAAAATATTTCGTTGGATGTTCAAGATTTCTATCATAACAAATCATCTTTTAAAGCTTTAATAGGTGATTATTTAGGTAGTTCAGAATTTCTTTTTTTTCCTTAATAATGTTTCCTAGAAGTAAAGAATTTCAATCTTATTTTACAGATGATAGCGGTTAATATCATAAGTGATAGATATGACACAAAAAAAGTTTTTTTTAAATAAAAATCCAGCTCTAAATGAAATAAACCACTTCCAAGAAGACACAACTGTCAACTGAAGTAGCCATTTCTTAGACATCCATTTAGAAATGACGTCTAGTCTAATCAGATTTGTCAATCAAGCGAATGTAAGTCTGTTCAAACTATTTCATGATACATCGACCATCAAGTGGTAAAAATTGACTGGGTGTGTGTCTCACTATCTGACAATCAAGTGGTATAAATTGACTGGGTGTCTGTCTCACTATCTAACCATCAAGTTGTTGTATGGGTGTGTGTCTCACTGTCTGACCATCAAGTTGTTGTATGGTGTGTGTCTCACTATCTAACCATCAAGTTGTTGTATAGGTGTGTGTCTCACTATCTGACCATCAAGTTGTTGTATGGGTGTGTGTCTCACTATCTGACCATCAAGTTGTTGTATGGTGTGTGTCTCACGATCTAACCATCAAGTTGTTGTATGGGTGTGTGTCTCACTATCTGACCATCAAGTTGTTGTATGGGTGTGTGTCTCACTATCTGACCATCAAGTTGTTGTATGGGTGTGTGTCTCACTATCTGACCATCAAGTTGTTGTATGGGTGTGTGTCTCACTATCTAACCATCAAGTTGTTGTATGGGTGTGTGTCTCACTATCTAACCATCAAGTTGTTGTATGGGTGTGTGTCTCACTATCTAACCATCAAGTTGTTGTATGGGTGTGTGTCTCATTATCTGACCATCAAGTTGTTGTATGGGTGTGTGTCTCACTATCTGACCATCAAGTTGTTGTATGGGTGTGTCTCAATGTCTGAACCATTACAAGACCATCTAAAGAACATGGGTAATTTTAGCTTCAAAATGTACAGCTTACAAGTAGTTTAGTGTTTTTCAGTTGCCAATACATTTGATCTGATCCAAGTTGGCAGCCCAAAGCTCAATCGTTTACAATAATATGTCGTGCTGGGAGAAAAATCTGATTTTTATAATTTGATTTCTGTGTGCAGCTATCAAATTTCCGAAAGTTATTTTCCAAGGGGGCAACAATTTCTTGCTACTCAAGGACAATAACTCACGTGACAATATGCCTGCATTACGAAATTTGAATATTTATTCCATCGTCTATATATTTATGTTGTTTGTTTTACATTGCATGGACTATTAAACACGTCTAGTTGGAAGATATTTATATGACATCGCTCACCTAAGATAGAACTATCTTTTTTCTATATCGGGGCTACTTACATATGTTTAGAATTAGATTCACATAGGATATAATACAACCACATTTGTTATTACTATTACCGAGGTAACGAAGTTCTGATCCAAAACACACTTGAAATCAAGAACACAATCTGTAAGTTATTAAAATTGGTTGTTTATTTTTTTTATTTAACGTCCATCTGTCCGTCCGTCCATTCGTCTGTCACGTCTCAAAAACTCAGGCCAATCATTACTTTTGGTCTTCTAGAAAGAACTTTTCGTTTTAACAATTAGAACTGCAAACAGTTTTCTCATTTAAATATAGGCAGCCGTCCAGGGCCTCGGATTGGTAGGGCTTAACACAGGAATCTATATATATATCATTCTCTTCATGGCTCAAGAGTTTGGACACCAAGTAATGGAAACATCACTCTTTTATTTCTGCATGTCGGACGGACTAGAGTTACCCCACGTTATTTTAAAGAGGGGGGGGGAGAGAACAAGTAGTATTCACTCGTCACTAAATAGCAGGGCTAACCATTGTGGGGCCCATTGGGTGCGGATACGGATAATAAGTGAAAATTAAGAGTTTGTATGCATTAGAAAATATATTCGTCTGTGCATTTTATTCATTCTTTACAAAGCACAGAATTAGTACACGGGCCTTGCGTGTAGAGAAGTCATACAGTATATCATAAAAGTATATCATAAAAATTCTATTTCCTACATAGATCACGCTCAATAGCAAGATATACCAAATGTTTCAATCTATCTACGAGAATTATTGACCTCAAGTAATTATTCATTAGTTTGATACGCGATAACCTTTTTCACTAGATTCCACAATTGCGGGTATTGCATAATGCCTTTTTTTTATCGCGCTTAGGATTGGCGTTTTCCATATTGAATGACAATTTTTGTCTATATATTTCAGGAGATTTGTATGAGTTTTCAAAAATTTTTAATATTTCTAGGACCTTTCGTATATTTTGCAATTTGATGAGATTTCCATGAGCTCCTGGTAAATCAGGAGGCCGCGGGAAATCTGTTTTAAGTTATAAAATGGTTTATTTCAATAATTTATACATCAAGAATTAGCGCGGTTCCTATGAAAGTGCGGGGCCCACTGCGGTGGCATTGGTTGAATGGCCTTAGGCCGCCCCTGCAAAATAGCGGCGTATGTTACGCCGCCGGTCGACTAGTTATAACGAGACCAGCAGGTGACGAAATAGATAAACGTGGGCAAAATGTTATTGTTTGAATACACTAGCCTGAATAGGTTTTCAATCAATTGCATAATTTTATTTTTTCGCTGTTTATTTTTTATTTTTCTATTTCATTTGGACCACCAATTTCACTTTTAATAGGGCCTTCAATTATCTAAGGCCGGTCCAGCACCATTGTAAACCACCACTGTACAGCCCAACAGTAATCTTCGATTTTTCCACATATTTGTTTACATATAGAAAATTTTCACTTTTCACGTTGACAGTATTCAGACAGTTGCCAAGGAGAACCTAATGCATTGCATTTGACGGCTTGCAGCCATTTATGCTTTAAATAAACATTTTATATGACGAAAAATAGAATTGTGGGTAATAATAGTTTGTTTTTCTTAGTTCGTAGTGATAATAAATAAATAAATAACAAAACCACTTTTTTACCTTATCAAATAACGGACACATAAAGTTTGTGTGTTAAATTAAAGCTACATTGATTCTCTTGCATTCTAAAGAAACTTGTTAAAAAAAGGTATCCAACAGTTTACCGACAATTATTCCCTGTCTGTGTCCTGTATTCCCACGTATTAAATTGACTCAGATAATTTCAGTGCATGGTTCTTGTGTCTCAATAATGTCCGACATTACAAAACAGGAATTTATTTATAACTCTCTTTACAGAACAGGATTTCATTCAGAACTCTCTTTACAGAACAGGGTTTCATTCAGAACTCTCTTTACAGAACAGGATTTCATTCAGAACTCTCTTTACAGAACAAGTCATTCAGAACTCTCTTTACAGAACAGGATTTCATTCAGAACTCTCTTTACAGAACAGGATTTCATTCAGAACTCTCTTTACATAACAGGATTTCATTCAGAACTCTCTTTACAGAACAGGATTTCATTCAGAACTCTCTTTACAGAACAGGATTTCATTCAGAACTCTCTTTACATAACAGGATTTCATTCAGAACTCTCTTTACAGAACAGGAAGTCATTCAGAACTCTCTTTACAGAACAGGATTTCATTCAGAACTCTCTTTACAGAACAGGAAGTCATTCATAACT